>JAHPZR010042266.1:27500-40049 GCA_019787425.1 Platygyra sinensis | reverse complement strand
TATAAAAATGTTAACGCACTCATTGCTCGTGAATTGTCGGGATTTACCTGCACTCGTTCACAAACAATGAACTCGAAATTTTCAATACCGCACTCGGCGGCCTCGTGCGGTGTTGAAGTTTCTCGTTCGTTGTTAGTGAACTCATGCAGGTATTATATAAAATCCCGATAATTCACTTGCTGAGTTCGTTAACCTGTAAGTAATGCACGACTCAGGCTTTTTCATTTGCTCTATGATATAGATTTTACGCGCCCAAAACAATAAAACATGCTTTTTCTATGCTTTATACACCCTGATAAAACATAGGTGTTTGACCAATCGGAGCGCGCTCAGGTTCCTATCTATATTATATTTAACAAATAAAGAAGCCTAAGCCGTGTATTACACTTTCATAAAACACGATGGTCATTTGAGAACACGGTGGAAATGTAGAAAACATGAGCCCCAGGCGAGTGCTTTCTACATTTCCCGAGTGTTCTCTAATGACCGGAGTGTTTTTATCACAGCGTAATACACGGCTTAGGCTTCTTCATTTGCTTTAAAATATAGATTTTATACGCGCAAAACAAGAAAACACGCTTTTTCAATGTTTTATACGCTGATAAAACATGGGTTTTTGACCAATCAGAGCGCGCACAGGGTCCTATCTATATTTTAAAGGATAATAAACACAATAGCCTCCATTTGGCGCGAAAATATGCTCGGATATTTGTCCTTGGACATTATCTGTCCCTCGAAGCTTTAAGTTTTCCTCGAGCTACCCTCGATATCATCTGTTCCAGATAATGGAAGAGATAATGGAACGGAACAGATAATGTCGGCAGACAAATCTCCTAGCATATTTTCAGTCGCGCGTACCTCGATTATCCGATTTCTCGATTATCCGGATCTTTACTCCAGTCACAATTTTTTAATGAGTATTTATTAGTCATGATCAAATTCCGTAGCCCTATTCTTTTAAAACTGCAGCATTGAAAAGTGCAATCAAAAGCGAGTTTAGTACTGTGATTTCCAAGCATTCTGGATTTTTTTCGTAGTTACCATTTGCCAGTGTTACGTTTTTCTCTGACACAAGTGAGCCTCTAAGCCCAGGACAATCAATACTTTTATTATTGTTTTGATAGTTACCCTACTTCAGTTCTTCTCTCTCACAAAAGAGCTTCTGGTCAGCTCATATAACAGGCAATCAGGGATATTTAAGGGATATATGGCCTCAAAACAATTCCATTTTTCACGTTGCAATATTACTTCAGCCTGTTTTAACTCTATTTCTAAACACCATGCACACTCTCGTTCCATCTTGTAGATTACCCGGGAAGAGGAAGGAGAGTCCGCTCGCACAGTAATTTTCCGCGTGCCCTAGTTTCCACTACAAACACAGTGACAGTTTCTTTAACACTTTGTTCAGTGATTTCTATGGCTGATCTAACTGACTAATTAATCGTGGCACTTCACTGTAACTTCACAGATAGATCATTCCAATGCTACGCTCCCTCGCCAAAGCATCCCACGGATCTTGTTGACTCGAGTTTCGAAGATTCAAAACTTTCATCAAACTTGAGATAACTCAATGAATACTTAGACCGAAAGTAATGTTATCACATTCGAGTATTAGTGAAAGATATTCTCTACAGGTAAATAGCTTTGTCCATTGTCGAACCTTGTTGTACACCCCTTTCGAAAGTGCTTAGCTAATCTTTCAGTTTGAGAAAAAATTAAGCATTATGACTTCCGGTAGCTTCATTAACATTTTTTTGTGTAAAAAAAAATCATGACCAAGCTATTGGGGAATCTCAGCCAATCAAATTTCGGCACTTCCAATTCATATTATTGGGCGGACCTTTTCATTTTCGCTTCCCGCTCATCACTTCCTGCATCAGCACTTTTTACTCATTTCAGCTACATTCCCCTTGTTCATAAGCCCTCTGACGATTCTCCAGAAAATCAAAGAGAAAAATGAGAAAAAACCAGCGCTTAGCCATCGCAGCAATCTGTTGTGTTGTCTTAACGCTCGTGAGGGTGTTTTTCACCGCAGTATTCTTCATTACCAGCGTTATATGCATCGTGATGGCAGAGAGTTGCGTGGAAAGATGCGATGGCCCCGTAACACTATCTCAGATGGCAGTTGATAGTCTGAACACTACCAGCACCTTCGTAGAGACTGTGGTTTCATCATTTCTGATCTTTCTAATCTACCGGTGGAAAGAGTTCAACTTCAAAAACTTCCTCAAAGCTCTCCCAAGACAGGGAGACTTTTGGATGTGGACAACTTTGTGGGTTGCACGCATTTTCACGAACGTTCTCATCGACATAATTCCGGGAATTGATCAAAACTACCCAGTTCTCATCGTCCTGGGATTTTCTCTGAGTTTTGAGTTCGCTTCAACAACAATTTTAGCTTGCGCGTTTACCTATGTTGACATCCGCAACGTAAAATCGTGGTTCGCACAGCACTTTTCCAGAGAACGCGCGGACAAGTTGCTGTATCTGTACCGAGCGGTTTTGTTTACATATGGCCTTCGAATGCTCGCTTTATTTCTATATGACTCATTTTTGGTTGCTAGACACATTACACGCCAAAGCGAGTACCGGGAATTAGATAGCGTTCTCTTAGCTTTGGATGTTGGTTACAGAGGAAGTTTGGCTGTTTTTTTCTTTCGTAAATTTTTTGACTTTGCTGTTCCGCAAGTTTTTGAAGAAGCCAACTCGAAGTCGACTTCCCAGGTAAAATGTGATGGATGGAAGGAAGAGAAAAAGGATATTGCTTCATGCAGCGAAGTTGTTCTTTCTGAAACATTGGAAACAGCGATTGGAGCAGAAGGCAGAGAAATAGAAGAGGACACAAGTGTTTTCAAAGATATGTCCACTGAACACACTGAAAAAATTGAATATTCAACGGGAAAGGACTATGCAGAGACCAATCATGTGATGCATACAATGTTTTGCCGGAAGCGAGTGACTCAGCACAGCAGTAAGCCGCAGAATTTGACAGAGCCCGACAGATGTGGGTTTTGCATTGGATATGACTGGCAGTTACAACTGAAGCTCTTCTCAATAGAAATTTAAACTGAAGTAAGAGAAGCATTAATAAATGGTTCCTGCATTGGACTCCCACACAGCGAATATGTAAACAAGTAAATAGAAAATTTTACCTGCAATGGATTTTTTTCTTTTATTATCATACTGGCCCGGGTTGTTCAAAGGCTGGATAACGCTATCCAGCGGATAAATCGCTATCCAGCGGATAAATGTTAACAAAACAAACCACGCTATCCGCTGGATAGTGATTTATCCGGTGGATAGCGTTATCCATCCTTTGAACAACCCGGGCCAGATGTTTTTACCGTGTTTTAAACAACGTTTTCATCCATTGGTTCGTTCGTTCGTTCGTTCGTTCGTTCGTTCGTTCGTTCGTTCGTTCATTTCGTTCGTTCATTCATCCGTGCTACATTTCATATCAGATCAGACTAAATTTCGCCACGGTTGTGATTTCCTCTGTTTGTGTGCAGGCGTCGCGATCTTGTGGTGGAATTGTGTTTGGTCCTCCCTGCGAACTCAACTCCTCTCCCCTTTGTAATTAGGCAACTATTCTTATATCAATCCGTTCTTCAACCATCGGGAAACACCTTGAAACACAGCATAACAACAACAGAACAAAGACTGACCACCTTTTCAAAGCGCGCGCGAAAACTGTGTTCGGCCACCTTAAACAAGGTCAAAATACAATGCATATGAAGTACAAGTACATCTTTGTCCTTAAATTCCAAGTACTTTGACTGCAATGAAGTGTATTATGATTTATCTCACGATGTAGTCACTTGAGATGTAGATCGCGACGTTTCTACTGCTTACTTTTAGTCTTCTTCAGGCGATGAGGTAGACTGATTACATGGCACCATTTATATCACGAAGGTCGGCTGTGATTGGTGCATTTCGATAGATCCTCTCATTTTTCCAATGTTCCGGCGAGTTTATATCCGTAACTATTCCCTCTGCCGTCCTCTGTTGTAATGTTTTCTTGTTGTATTTTTTGGTCGTGGGCTTCAGGAATTTCAATTCCACTATCCGGGTTGATGTGATTAGAGTTAAGTCTTCTGTGGATAGCCAGTCCTTGACCCAGCGTGCAGTGGCAGATCTAGTGAAGGGACCCAGCGTGCCCGGACTCCTCCTTATTTTGGGTAAAGAAAGATTAATCATAGAAGGAATAAAAGCTGGCCGGGTAAGCAAAATAACCCCGCCCCCGCTTATTCAGGTCTGGATCCGCCACTGACGTGTATCCGGTCTTGTAGGCGCTGATTTCCGTTTCGTAAACGGTCGATGCCATTTTCGTAAACGGTCGATGCCATCATTGGTAACCAAGCCTTTCAGAATGAACGATGCCATATCTCCTTTAGTTTAGGCCTGGACAAGGTAGAAACTGGTATAATTTGTTGATAGAGTAAAATGCACTCAGCAAATGCTTTATTGTTCATATTCACGCTGGTTTGCTTGCGGTTAGCCCTTATTTGATGTTTAGGGCAACTCTATTATTATTGTTTAAGAATGTTACGTTTTATAATTAAATTTTGGGGAGATTTGGCGGACCAACCTGGTATTGTAGTGGTATAAAAAGGATGTTAGGAAACAGAGGTTTCCGGGTTCGATACTAGGTGGGTACTTGCACATTTTTCTTTTTCTTCAATTTAGTAGAGAAAAATTCGTTTACAGTTAGAAAAAATTTCTAAGTGTCGCGAAAATGGCATCGACGGGCTACGAAAGGGAAATGCGCCTCGCGGGCGAGGTCAGAAATAGCGGAGGTCTGGGTACAGGCGAGTCGTATGTCTCTGTGGTGTTCTTTGATCCTCTCCTGTATAGGACTCCTGTTTCCCCGATGTAGACTCTGCCGCACTCGCAGGGAATAGGGGAAGGTTTATGGAAAGCCTTAATCAGAATAATTGTTAGTTGCTCAGAACGCCTTTTCTCCAAAGAATCCCAGCAGAGGTCACCGAGTAAAGTGGAAGATCTTCAGTTATATCTAAGTCACAGAAAGTAATTGAGCGTGCAGCCGTTTTAGCGTGTGTGACAAAACTTCCAACGAGCACTCGCGTTGCTTTAATATGTTCAGGGAGCCACCGCCCGCTCCTCCCCCCACCCCTGCGGGCCGGACTCAACAGAATTGCAATGATAGCAGCGACAATGTGCTACCGCATCACATTATTTTGCACCCGTCATTTAACCTTTCATCTCAAGTTTAGAAAGTTAAGCTGAAAAACATTTTCTCCTTGCCTTGAGGCCAAAATTCCAAGACATCCCCCTTCGAAATATTAAGAACATCCGGTGCTCAGTATCAAACCGAATATTTGAAGTGCAATGTTTACATGACAATCTACAAAGTTGGCTTGGGGCCAGAGTGACCTTGTGTTGGGGTGACTCTGGGAGGCGAACCAAATTAATTTCTCCGTGTACACACTTAAAACACTGTTAAAATATCTTTGATTTGCTTTCCAGAAACAAGCCCGGACATCAGATCAACTATGATCAGATAAGAGGATTTTTAACAATGGTCGAGCATTCGTTTTTTGATACCATAAGTGTGGCATCAAGTGATTCAGAATGGTCCTATAGATTTATCAAGATATTGGTGTTGAAAATTGCTGAAAAGTATTGCCAGCGTCCTAAGATATAGTGTGTCTCCTTATGTATATGTGTGCCAAACAAGCCAATTTCGCCTAACAAGATGCCTTATTCCCTTGTTATATCTGGTCATATCTCATTGTCGCCCACATGATCTTAGCGGTTGGTAAACTTTTTTCTGATCCTCAATGAATCCACAGACTGGCGGGTGATTCTTCTTTTCACTAAGGACTGGTTTGCGATACAATAAAGACAACTTTAATCCTGAGTTTTTATTACGTGTATTCATTTACGCAGTAACTCAGTCCTTTCTTATTCTGTACTGATGTTTTTTTGGAGTCTAAATGAAGTGGTTGCGTGTATTACAAGTACTATATTTGAAAAAAACTCTATAACACTGAGAAAAGATTAACCTTATGTCGACCTTCTATATCTTTTTGTGATAAAGACGTTAGTTTAGACTAATTGTTGTATATCATCAATCCACACTAATGGCTCGTTAAAGGGATTGAAATCTTAAGTGTTATTCTCCTTTATCGATTCCAACTCTACATCAGAAATAACAGGCTTATCCCATGGTACGTCTCGTTTGACGAGTTTCTTGCCGCCTGTCTGACGCCTTCGGCGATTTGACCATTGGCTGCGGAGGAAACCATAGAAAGATTGTAATTAGCAAAGCAACAAATGACCATAATCTAATAACAAAGTTCTTAAAGAAGGAGTACTGATAGCTATCAATGAAGTTCCATGGAGAAACTGGACACTCTTTCTTCGCTCTGGGATGCATTTTGGTGCTAATTATAAGGAAATAGTAAAAATCAGTCCGGCATACTCGAGTGCGAAGTGAAGAAAAATGTTGTCTTTCTCGTTTATTTGATCATGATGCTAGTTGTAAGATCAATGTATGAAATGCATCGTGGTGTTAAAAGAAGAGAAGAATTGCAAACGGTAGCAATGCAAATCCCCTCAAATCCTCGCTATTAGGTC
Source organism: Platygyra sinensis (assembly GCA_019787425.1). Taxonomy (NCBI): domain Eukaryota; kingdom Metazoa; phylum Cnidaria; class Anthozoa; order Scleractinia; family Merulinidae; genus Platygyra; species Platygyra sinensis. Next base: position 33,449 of record JAHPZR010042266.1, on the reverse strand, counting down.
AAACGACTTACCAGTCAACAGTTACAAGGGTTGAGAGCAGAAAAACAGCCAGAATAGCGACAAATATAACGGACTTGTTCATCTTTCACTTTTGATAATCACCTGTAATCAAATAGATTGGATGAATTGAATGAATGTTTGCAACACATAAATATCTCAAGACTCACTAGCGGTACGTCTTTTTTGTTGAAGACTAAAACAATGAGTTTTAAGTATTTATGAAACTGACGTACAGTCTAATGGTATCGCAGCATTTTACCTACGACATCGTAAACTGACCAGTCACAAGAGAGTATCCCTTAACAAAACAGATTGTTTTGTCGTACAATTTGTTTAATTTAGTATACACACACATACACAGTCAGTGACCTTGTTTTGGTTCGCTCACTCGGGCTAAATGGACGTTGTTCACCCTCGACCAAGTGGATATTGCTTCAATAAAACAGAAATGAAATCAACAGCACGAATTCGGCGAGTTTCGTCAGTGTTTCAGATTCTAAAATGTTGGACATATAAGACAATATCATTCCAGGGAACACAATCACCGAGAGGGTTTCAATTTCTCGACAAAACAGGAACGATAAAAATAATGCAAATGACATACTGTCCGTTAGTAAAACAGGCCCTGGAACCATTTCAGCGGGCTGCTATTTCAAACGCATGTCTTCGCCGAGTTGTTATTTGAGAAATTTCGTATTTCAGGTAAAATTACCCTGCGATGGTTTACTCCTATCCAGAATACACAGCAGTAATTAATCACGCGATGTTTCTAGCTAAAGCCTTGTGGGTCAGTCTGCTTTAGCTCTTGTCTAACTGAATTAGACATAGGGCATTCTTGTGTAGGGGTGGGACTTACGCCTGCAACGAGAGGTAACGAGATTCCTGGACCTAAACTTTAGTCATCTTCCACTCCTTTGTTTTTCTCTACTCCTCTTTTCTATACTAAATACAACTTTACATGCACTCAGTTTTATGCTCGCTCTAGCTACTACGCCCAGGACTCAAGCCAAGGGTAAACCAGGTGGCACAAATCAAAGTACTTGGTTGTAAATCCTAAACGAATACTGTTCCGGCTTGATTTTGAAAACTTGAAAACCGACAGCTAACCTTGGATCTATCTAGGGAAAGTACTGAGGAGCTAAGCTCGCCAGAACGACTCAAAGACACAAAGTTTTAGAATAAAATGGTTCAGAGGAAAACAGAAGAGGTGATCAAAAATTGAGTGTTTCACTTACGTGAATCAATATTACTATATGCAAAAGCTAAATTTTCTTAAAGACGAAATGTCTAAATATTTAGCTCCACAACACTTGGAAGTTTACTAACCTCCTGGCTTCACGACTATTTTTACGAGATACGTATGAGTCCAGTTGCCAAGTTTTTGTCGAACCCAAACCACGTTACTTTGTCACCAGAGTACTATTTTCCTATGAGCAGAGCTAAACTCATGTCCTTTTCTAGGATTTAATTAATTGTTTCCTTTCTTGAAACGTGAGCTTGGGATGCCTGTGTAGACATAGGATAACCTTGAGCCGACCTTCGGACATCGTTGAAGTTTTTAACCCCTTTTCCACCCATGAAAAACACTTCAATAATTCGCCGACCTCTTGACTTAAGTGTCTTGGAACACGAGAACAGGCCAGGGTTCGAGTGTTCGACAGTTGCGCTCTATCGGTTTCCTAAGCTTGAAAGCATGAAGAAACCCGAACATAATATAAATCGATGGACATAGGTAAACCATTATCAGGAACTGAATAAACCACCGATGCCCAGGGCCCCGAAAAGTTTTCGCAGCCATAAAACCTTAGCAACATCCTAAACCTTATGACTAAGAGCTGTGTTATTCACATATTCTTAATATGTTATACAGATTATCTAAAAATGGTTTTGAGATGGCGTTTGAGAAACGCACCACAGGACAGAAGTACATTATAGAAATACCTATATTAATGAAGCCAAGCCTATCGCTAAGTGTTCACGTTTAGCTCTAGTGTCGATGTCATGTCCACTTAGTTAAAAAAAACATGTTTTATTACGATTGAGAGAGTATTTGCATGCCATTCCTTCCATGTCAATTTGTTTTAGTCTCAAAATAGACACGACCTCCCTCCTAGCTTCCCGAAAGTTCGGGTAAGATTGAGTCAATGTGGCCAAGTTTCTGTCATGCTGAAAAATATTTTATTACCAGAGCAATACACTACGTGCAGACGAAGGATTATCTCCAGTTGGCCTAAGATCATTGATTGACGTCTTGAACAAAGTGAAGTGTCTTGGAAAACGAGCCTGAACAGGGTGCGAGTGTTCAACAGAACCTTATCATGAAGGTTCCATAAGCTGTGAAGTTTGAAGAACCCAGGGATGAACCTCAAAGATAGTTTAAAATTTTTGGGCATATGGGAACCTGGAATCTGGAACTAAATATTTCCATAGCTGCATATGATAGAATTACATTACAGTATGTTAATGAGGAAAATAAACTATGCTTTTCGCTAAGTGTTCAACGTTAGCTCGGATGTCGTTGTCATGTTAATTCACTTAGTCTCAAAAGCCATATTTTATTATGCTTGACGGAGCCATTCATTCCATCCCTTCTATGTTAGTGACACTGAAAAAACACCCACAAAACAACAACAACGACAGAAAGCGTTTCCCCATTTCGTTATTTTAAAGCTGGGAAAAAATACAATGGGAAGAAATATTATGCGAGCTTTATACGTCTTTTAAAACAAAAGGGAAGCACTTAAGAATTTTAAAACACTCAGTGATAAACGTGTCTGAGCCGAATAGAAAAGCCCTCTCTTCTCTCCAGAAATGGAGTAAAAGACTGTGGTTTTGTATGCGCGTGAGCCCTCTTCAAATTCTGGCGCCTCAAAGTTTCAAGTGCTTTAAGAGAGCGGCACGGTTTTTCGCAGCCGAGGAACGTGGCCGGGCGCGTATTTGAGTGAACACAATATTCTGGGGGGGGGGGGGGGGGTGGTTAACTTCATCATAAAAGGCTTTTTGTATAAGACTGCTCTAACTGCTGTTCCCTCTGCAATCTCCTGCTAGCAGTTAGCTTAACATTATAACTTTTCTATGGCAAGCAAGGGATCGTTGAAAGAAAAGAAAACGACACATTAATGAAAGGAAAATACACCTAAGGACCTTGGGATAACAAATGTGTCCATAAGGACAATGCCCAAAGCTAGGAATGTCCCTGCTGGGCGACGATAAAACTCTGCTGGTTCGTTTTCAGACAACTTTATTCTCCAATGTTATATTCAGAACAACATCGCTTTTCAGCGCACGTTTTACAAAACTCAACTTATGACTTTTACACGTGAAAAGCAAGCCAGATAGCTTGCTTTCTAAGTCAGATACTTTTCTCCGTATCGTTGACGCTTGAAATATCTTTGATTCGATTACTTAAGTCGGGTCATTTATAAGGGTTCTTACCAATGGTCGAGCATTCATTTAATACCACTGTTGTAACTTATAATCCATCAAATATTCTTGCTCGCACGCAATTCAGGTCTAAGCCAGTCACTTGGCTGAATGAATATATGTTACCCAAAATTGAGGAAAATTGGAGTGATTTCCCCAGTTTTCAAGATCTGCGTGTTACGACAAATATTTGAAAAAAAAAAAATTATCATTATTCACCCTCGGCAGTATTTATAGCACCAGTGCTAGTGGGGCCGAGCAAACACTGAAACAAATATCTCAAATTGAACGCAACATTGTTAAGAATCCCAACTGGTCGGAGGCAAACCAGTTGGCTATTTACAAGCGTGGCCGAAGATTTGAACTCGGGGCTACCGAGAAACAAATCCAGGTAGTGGTAGTTGAACCAGGCGTGATAGTTGACGAGGGCCAGGCCCTCATCAACTATCACGCATAGAAATCGAGAGCGAACAATCTCACTGTTTTAGTGTAGATCTACTAGTCATTCAAAACTTTATCTGAATCCTCTTCACAGACACTTCGAAAACGCCAAGAAGCGGCCGTCAAGAGTAGCTGCTCCAACCTTTGCGATTCTTAGAGAGTACCTTTGATATACCTATTGTTTTATTATACAATTTATACATGCTACATATTTTAATTGTACATACATTATTATTATTATTGCTTCTTATTTGTAAATAATTTTAATTTTTGTGTCCCCAATTAGTTGTGAAAACTAAATACATTGGCACATTAATAAAGCTTTTACTCTACTTACTTTACTTTACTTGACAAGGCTACAATGCTACACTACTAACTAATTATCACGGATTAGTGTAAATCTATTAGCGTTCCATCACCAATGCCGTTCTATGATTGGCTGCGCAGTTCACTATCTATTCTGTGTTATATAATAACCCAACTTGTTCTCACATTTTGATTGGTTCTCGCCTATGATCTATTAGAGGACAGATGCACGATTGACGTCATCATTACAAAGTTTTTCCCTCTGCTGTTTTAAAATGGCGGAAAGTTTTGAGAATTAAGATAATATTTTTCGTGACTAGGCTAGGCAAAAGATAAGGTAAAAAAAAGTCTTGCCGAGGCATTAAACAGGTTCGAGAAGCAGGAAGAAGAAAGATACAGCCGTTTCTTTTAGAAAATGATCCAGAAAAAATTCTCGAGCAGTCTCAGTCGGCAGTCGAGGGAGACTAAACCAAGCACAAAATTGGTCTTGGTAAGCCGAGAACCATTGCTTTATCTCGAATTTAACAAACCCAATAAACAAAATGTTTCTGAGATTAATTTATTTGAAAAATTCAACTATTCCCAGTGTCAAAATAACTGTTGATACACTGATTGATGTCAGGAGTGAAACATCAAAACATCACTTCTTAAAATCAGATAAAATTAGAAACACATGACCTTGCTTACCGATGCGAATGTTCCTGTCAGTCCGTTTCAGAGCACAGCAGCGAGCTAAGTATAGCTAACCATAGCTCACGGCCAACAGTATCAAAGCTCAAATGTGTCTCCGACACTATATCAAACTGATTTGAGAATCACCAACCACAGAAGACAAAAATATCCACCGTCATTGAGGCTCCTTTTATTAAAAAATCGAATCAAATGGCTTCTAGGTTGACCGCAACCAAAAGTTTTCCGAGGGTATTTTTTCAATTCCTGAAATTTTCAAGAAAACGTCCAAGGTTTTCGGCTCACAAGGCTGCTTCGATGACAAAAACTGACTTGATTTTTCCAGCATTTTCTTCAAGATTTGTAGATTTCGCAGTTCAATTCTGCTTTCGCTGTAAGTTTTTATTCTACGAGAAGCGACGCTCGAGTCAGGTTTGACAGTGGCGCGATTCTTCTCGACCAATCACAATTCTTTGCTACATATAGTAACCAATGAAATTGCTTCATTTTGTATAGAGCATAGATTACATCAAAAAGCTTTTTTTCGTCTTCACCAAAGTGGGCAAAGGCGGGGCAACCGGATTGCGCATTATGTTGAAGTATTTTGAAATAAACAAAAGCTTAATGTGGAGTAATTTGTTTCGTTATTATATAAAACAAATAGATTCCATGTTGCCGTGCGTCTGTTCAGTAACAAATCACAGAAGACGTCAAAATGTGCTAAGAAAATCAGTGACACACTCGGCTACGCCTCGTGTTCCACTTGTTTGTTCTTACAACATTTGACGTCATCTGTGATCTATTACTGAACAGACGCACGGCTACATGGAATCTATTTGTTAAATAGATAGTGAGTAGCATAGCGTAGAAAAATTAGCGGTGAGCTACCACGCATGAAAATCGAGAGCGAGTAATCTAATTGTTTAAGTATAAATCCACTAGTCGTTCAAAACTTTATTTAAATCTTCTTCACAGAAACTTCGAACAGGCCAAAAAGCGGCCTTTATTTTGTAAGCGAAAGGACTCTACTACGCTACTCACTATCACAGAATAGATGGTGAGTAGCGTAGCTAATCAGAGAACGGCATTCGTGATAGATCGCAAGAAGAT
>JAHPZR010042266.1:0-22500 GCA_019787425.1 Platygyra sinensis | reverse complement strand
TTAGGGCGAGTTCGTTTGGGATATTCCGGAATAAGAATATATTCCGGAATATATTCCGGCTATTCTGCTCCTGGGAGCAGAATAGATGGAATGGAAATCCAGGTATTCCGGAATAAGAATAGCTCCCAAACAAACGCTTACTCGCATTATTCCAATTATTCTTATTCCGGATTGATCCCAAACGAACGCGCCCTTAGATTATTCGCTCTCGATTTCTATGAGGCGATTAGGCCTCATCAACTATCACCTCATAGAAATCTCGAGCTCATAATGTAATTGTTAATTATACATAAACTCATGAAAATGCGTCCTCTTCATTGCATTTCAGTGATTCTTCTTGAACTTCACCTACACATCCTCTTGCCTCTTCGATGGCGGACGAGTCTACGTTGTTGCTGACAGAGGACTGATAGCGTTATTGATGACAGTAGACTGGATAGAGCGCCCCCTCAGTGTTCGGGAGGTCATGAGGTCGATTCCTGTCGGTGACTCTGACTTTCTCTTTATCCCAGGCTCGTGTCATGTTTATCAGTTTCTTTTTCACATTACTAACTTCTTGTCACTTGTACCCGCAATTGCCATTTCAAAAGACCAACGCATTGCTGGTTTCTCTCCGCCATTTTGATAAATGGTGGCAGTGACTGGCAACAGAGCACGATCGGCAAACGTTCAGTTCGCCATTTTGGCAATCTGTACGCTTTCCGCTTCCCTCTAAACTTCATTACCTCTTACTCAGACTCCCAGCTGCGATATTCACACAATGAATACTAGAAGAACGCCGTTTGTGGTCTTGTTATGGCAGTGGCGCTCAATGACCTTACATAAAATATCGCGAAGAACGGTCTTTAATGTTCTTCATCTGGGATAATAATTACGTTTTGCCTGGTTTATGTTCCCGTGTTCCATAAAACAGGAGTCATGTTCCCTTGCTCCCTACGATATTTTCCCTTTGTTCCCTTTTTCTCCCAAACCCCTGGGAGACTCTCGAGCTTATAAGACATTTTTTCTGTTTAATAAAAATCAAGTTTATTCATATTCATTCTTTCTTTAGCAATGATTTTCATTCTCTATCCAATAAGACCTTTGCAAAAACATTCAACAGAGTAATGTTTTTAAGGTAGTTACGGATTCAATCAAATTCTTAATATCATTTTCTAAATCATTTCCCTTTTCTGGATACCGAGAATCATCGGATATATCTTGATGACGTTGGTTAAAAATTGGTAAAACTGTAAAAACTTTGTTCTGCGCGAGTGGATTCCTGAATATAAGAATGGCTCAAGTATAAGAATAAGAACAACTGTCCTTTAATAATTAGACTCATGATTAGTTGGAAGTTTGTTAAACGAGAAGCATTGTTAGCCTTTGTCAAGCCCTTTTTAAGTCTTAATGTTCTCACCCGCTTAAAATATATTAAAATATATCTACGTATTATAAAATATGCTTTATATTATACATTAAGTTCTCTTTTGATTAATTCCTCACTCTGTTTTATAGTTTACTTGCCATACATAAGTAAAAATCAACCAGTTTTATACATGAGTTGTATTTTGCGGTACGATTTCAACTCGTCATTTAGCAATGGTCACCTCTTCAAATTCGATGACCAGAAGAAGAGAAACTAGATCTGGTTCAAAACTACATACCTGTGATGACTCACTTTTCTTTTCAAATTTGTTCTAAAAATAATAAAGTTACTCTTTTGTGACAATAAGATAGATATATTACTGCGGCTTAATCTTTTAAACAAATCTGAACTTATACTTTTCATCTCTTTATACATAAATGTTCCATTGAGTTCAAACTCCCTCGTTCTCCAACTATCACAAATATAAATTCCCAGAGAACGCCAATGTCTAGATTAAAAACCGTTTAAGTACGTCTTAGATAACATAAGTATCTTTAGTATTAATAAAAGCTGGTTTCTTCTGAAAAGGACTGTGGGCTCTTCAAATATCCACCCGTTGTGAAATAAAAGTAATATTCGTTTCCTCCAAGACGGCATTTATTCCACGGAGCTAAGATGATGACAGTAGTGTCTTCCCGCCATATCCATGCAGCATACTCCGCCAGTCCCACAATCACCCGAGTCTTTGCATGTCTGAAACCCAGTGTAGTATGGAGTTCTCAAGGGACAGACGGCGGAAACTGAAGAAAAATTAACAAACATTTTTATTGAAAAAATTTAAGCAGTGGTGTATCTAGGAGACTGTAAGGAGGGGGAGTTACCGGGACTCCCTAATCTTGGAAGGAAGAAAAGCTATTAGAAAAGCCCTCTGCTCTCCCACAAACCCCTTTAAAAATCTATCTTAGCAAATTGCTCAGCTAGACTAAACAGTTGATCAAAACCAATGTCCTGCTTCGATCGATTAGCTTCCACTTGTGGTGGAAACTTGTTTTTGATTGGCGATCCCAGTGCATGGATATCTGTCCTGTATGGGCGATACGTCATTTTCAGGACCGGCCTTTGTCAAGTCTAAACACATCACAGGTCAAAATGGAGGTTCAGTTTTCAAATGAGGTTTTAGTGGCTGCATTGAACCAGTAGTATGATAAAATCCTGCTACATACGATTCCTTTAACTTGGAAAGTTCTAGAGAGTGAAATAAAACTATCGCGTTAACGCGGTTGTGGTACTAATTTGAAGATTCGTTCGCCTTACCTCTTGGAATGCACATCTTTTTGCCGTATACACATTTGGTGTTGCAGCAGGTCATACCGTTCTCAAAGCAATCGTCATCATTAGTACATGGAAACGAGTAGAGTAGATTAAGACAGCTGAGTGACTTGACAGGTGGACATGAACCTGTAAATCAAACAATTGAATGAATACAAGAAAGAGATGTCTCTTTTGCGTAGTTAGTTAAGCTCTTAAATTAGACTTGCAAGCAGTACTGTTTAATTCAGTGGTTACCAGTAAAATAAGCGACTAGGTATTCATTGCTTTTTTTATGCACTGGCTGAGATACCAATCCTTAGGCTGCTGGAACAATTATCTTTCAATGCACGAGTACCAATTGAAAAACTCGTTATGAACAAAAAATGTCTCGGATCGATGAACTTTACGTCTACAAAAATGGACACATCTTTTAGAACTAGATATATTCTTAACATTAACTTAGAAGACATTCCTACCAGACCGTGTGGTAGTCAGAAGTTAATGGTTTACCTTGGTTAAGGATAGGCTTTATGAGTCCAGCCAGACCCTTTCCTTGAATATCTTGGATCGATGAGAGGTCGTTAGATTCTGTATATAACGAAAGCAACCCCAGCTTTAGTCGAAATGAACTGTTTATTCATATCCACAGAAAGTACAATTCTAAATCTCTCTCTCTGTGATTGATTCTGAGATTACGTGACGGTGTATCAAAAGAAGACCTCAACTTGATTATACCAAATTTTATAACTTTTGTATTGTCTGTTCATATACTTTCTGAAGAGTTCTGTCTTCAATCCTTGGAGCTGGCTTATTAAATCCACCTTTTTAAACTCTAGTTTTCACTAGGAAAGTAAGGCGACTTGGACTATCGGTATTTCCTAGTCCATCGCTCTGGTACGCGTTAGGTCTTGTTTTCCTTGTAATCGTATTTTTAACAAAATTCTCCGGGCGCCTATTTGCCACAAAATTGGTGCGTGATGTCTCCTGGGCGAATACTGCAGGTATCCGCCAATTTCGACTTTTTTGTAATTGAACAACATAGCCATTCGCACAGTGGCTTCTTTCTTAATGTGCCTTCCAATTTAAGCATTTTATGGAGAACAATCCTAATTCAACCGGTGAAAAAGAGTTCTCAAAGGACTTTCGTAATCTTAAAATTTGTAAACGATACGACCAAGTAGTAACTGCACCTCCGGTGTGACGTAATTTTGATCGCCCGATTGCTCCCTGAAGTGTTCTCCACTTGGTCTATTTACTATTAACAATGAACTCCTTTGATACCACCATTAAACTGTGGTGCAGATCACGTGAAGTAATTTTTTAAGGCGTATCATTTCAAAGACCAAGAAGACTCACCTGATGAATTGTTCAAAGTTTGAGCGTCATCAATTGTTGTTCTATTGAAAGCATTTCCTGAAAAAGGAAAAGAAACATGAGAATGTGGACTTATTGAGGTTGGTGAACTTATAAGAAGGCAACCACAGTCATTTGTAATACCAGAAAACTCGAAGAAATTCAATTGTCATTTAAAAAGGGCATTAATCATGTTACCTATTACCCTTTTGAATGAGGCACAAAACAACATGTATTTGGAGATGAATTGATGGCGTGGTTTTTACTGGAAGGAAGATGTTTTTCAACCAGGACCTGAGCTTAATTCTCGATCTCTGATTTTTGATTTTTTTTACCATCTCGGATCCCAGTATGGGCTCTGATAGCACATGACTATGGTAGAGTATAGCAATCATACAGTGGAGACCATATGTTCAATTCCCAATGAGGATCTGATGTTTTCAGGCTTCTTTAATTCCAGTTAATTAAACAAAAAATAACCTTGAGGATTATTCCTCTACTGGAAAATTATGTTCGCCATTCAAATCTGATTTCGTTTATGAACACCAGTGTGAATGAAAATATAGTTTCCAGAGAGCTGTGATTTACTGTATTATTTCTACGGTGTTAGCCATTATGAAATTACATGTACTGAGGTATACTTATATTTCAGCTGAATAAGTGAATCTGAAAAAGTGATTTAAATAAACTATAAACGAACAAACATGTTCCAGGATGGAACAGATTAACAAGGATTACAAACGACGAGCTTGAAAAACCTAGGTTAAACTTTTTAAGATGCACAACCGTGAGATACCTCCAGTAAATACCAATATGTTCATGTATGCACGTACGTGTATGGACTCCCATATATCAGTGGACAGTGAAAAAAAAAGAGTGATTTCATGAATAATCCTGCATGCACACAAGTAGTTACATGCAATAATGGACTTTGTGCATACCATGTGATTTTATGGCTTCTGCCAGTGCTCCGGCAAGAGTCTGGTTGCTAGAAGTGTCTGTGAGTGACGATGAACAATATGGAAGCATATGAATTGAGTAAAGGATATAAAGCATTGCTATATCAAGACATGATCGAAAATACTGGCTTTCCTAAGTTAGTAGCTTGCAACTTAATATTAGTGCACAATTTTAAATCTTTGCAGTCTATACAAGAATATGTGACATGTACAAAGTAAATGCTTTTATCATGGTCCGTGTAGTTTGAATATATTAACCTGTAGTTAATTGCTAGAGAGGATGTAAGGTAATGCAGTTAATCCCTATACAAGCCTTATGGATTCCTAAAGTAATCCCTCTAAAATTATTGTTAGATCATTCCCGGCTTCAGACGTTCCAGGAGGGTCTACAAAATATTCAAAACTTATCCTCAATGCAAAACCACAGCGACCAAGCAATAGAGAGTGCGGGATCTTTTAAATCGGGCTATGATCAGCTTTTCCATTGGATCTAGAAATAGCCCATCCTAAGAAGCCAGTTTTGTCACTTGGACAGCCTCAGTGATTTTACCCAACACGAAAATGAGAACATTATCCGCAAGAGAATTGGATGCCGAAACAATCTGAAATAGATTGCCTCGGGTATAAGTCTTAAATGGGGGTGAAATCTTCTACCCTACTCGCTCTCTGGATAATTACTAAGCACAAGACTGAAGTGTATTTCGTATTACCATTCAGCTGAGTCTCATTGTCAAATTTATTTGACGCGGTCTGGTTGACAAGGTTTCCTGAGAATTAAGCGAGTAAATATTAGTATCTTACATAAAAGAATAAATCGTGTTTATACTTGTTTCAGTCCATTGTGGCTCGTATTTACCCAGAAGAACTTAAGGTTGGATGTAATATTTGTCGCCCTGGGTAAATACGGCCAGTGACGTTTCCTTGTTCTTGTCCTGGTTTTGTATCTTGGTTTGAGGTACAGGTTGATTCTAATAAAGAACGTTCGCAAAACAAGTTTTTTGCGTAGATTTATACGCAAAGAGAGACTCAACACCTAAAAACATGTCTTATCCACACAAAACGCTTAAAATAGGATATGCTTTTAGTGGAAGGTTTTGTTTATGGCGTGCATCTGCCTAAAACAGGGTGAAGTAGTACGTCTGCTAAGAAAGTAATTAAATTTTGCCACTGATACTGCGCATGCTTTTCTTCCAACACTGGAGTGACCCGTATTACCCACCTTGGTCGGTCTCTGGAATGGTTTGCTTTGTGATGTCATCATTGTGAACGGCTATGTTGAAAAAAATAAAACTATTAATAATCGTTAAGATAAATCGTCGAAAGGGTTTATGAATTTTTTAGTCGTTGGAAAAAGAAAAAAAAATTCGTAAGATTAGTTTTGACTATAAGGTAGACGAAAGAAGTAACTGTGAATATGATAAACTTAGAGCTGAAAGTGATGCAAGCCTTTGGTGGTGAAGGTCATTGCAGTTTGACTACAGTTACGAAACTGAGGAGTGTGTTTGAATACCTTCTGTTTGGTTCTTTGGAGCATTTTCATGTGAAGTTCCATCATCTTCACCAGCTGTTGAATTGTTAAGGGTTGAGTTTATGTTACTTGTTTCGCTATCTCCGCTTCCGCTTCCACTTGAGTCACCGTTGAGTTGACTGAGGGCTGTCGATTTTAAAATGAAGAACAGAGAATAATATTTTGTAAAAACTTGTACAGCGGTTCGAGCAACTTGGAACCTGATCTAGCTTAAGGAAATAGTAACTGATAAAAGCGCGAGTGTCTCGGTATGTACATCAAATTGTTAATCAAACATGGAAATGTTGGCCTGAGTTCGTGCGGTTATTCCTTGAGTTCTATATAGAGAGAGCTTAAAGGGCTGCAGTCAGCCTTACCTTTGTTTTTGTTTACATACCAGAGTTTGGCTAGTATATGTCATTCGGAGCTCGTCGAAACGAAGGAAATTGCTATGAAACTACTAAGGATAATTACATGTAAACTTACTCTCGGCAAAACAACGTGTTGCACAAAAGAATAAGATTGCGCTTCACCATGCAATACTCCGTGATTAATAGTTTTGATGGCATCGAAACTGGCGGAGGCTGACTAGAGTTTAAGCAATCCAGAAAAATCACAACAACAACTACAACGTCAAAGAACAAATTAAGGTTTAATGTAGAAGGAAAATGATGAAGGCACGTGATTTAAATGTCTTTGTACATCCCATAACCGTCACCTAGAAAGCAGCAACTTGAAATAACCAAGTTCTGCGTATTTTGGAGAACGTTAGATAATTGCGAAATTTTGAAAGCAAAATAAAAGCTATTTTTTGTAGCCTTCATTCTTGGCGTCGCCGTCCTCATTGGTTAAGCTTCCCTGTAAGACGATCTAAGATTAGAAGACCTAAGAGACTCTCCAGTGTAGAGCTGCGGATTTGATGTTGCCGGGGTCATGCCTACAAGTGACGGACTCCGATTCACGATGATGTATATTAATAATTACTTACGATGTATCATAAAATGCAATAACAACGATAGGATATATTAATGAAGGCTATTTTTACTATTCTTATCAGCCACGGTAAATGACTGACTTTAGCAATCCAACTGGTACTTGGTGGACAGGTTATCACTTACCACTTTGAAGACCACTTGTGGGTTTGGCTAATACGAGATCGTCATCAATGTTTTCCTTATCTGGAATGAAAGCATCATTTTCTTTTAAAATGATCTAGTTGGACCACCTAGCAGGGTAGAATAAACAGTGATTTGTTGCAAAAACAAGGTGACATAATAGCCACTCACTGTTGTTTTCTCCCACACCAGCATCTATGTCCTCTCCTTCTTCTTTGGAGACTAGGGTGAACAGAATATATCATTTGGTTATCCTCAAGGACCACGATAACAGACGTGAAATCGAATTCAAATATTTTAAGGCAAGGTTTCATCGGTCCGAAGGATTTTCACTGAGTAAGCGATGGTTTCAGTTGTTTGATTAGCTTATCACAAAAAAGTCAAAACAATACCAGTTTGTTTTGAACGAAACGAAACAAAAACAGTTAGGCATAGGAATGCGTTGTATTTCTTTTAGAAAAAGAAAAAGAAAAACGAGCGCTGATTCTTAAAAATCCGTATTTCAATAACTCGGTAGAATCACAAAACTCCATCCGTATTTCAATAACTCGGTAGAATCACAGAACTCCGAAAGTTACAGTAATCACGTTCGTTATTTTCTTTGGGCTGCTTTCGACAAAAGATATATAGAAAAGGTATTATTGGTCGTTCGATCGATTTGCAGATCAAACACAACAACAACAGCACACAGTTTATTACCAAAACAGGAAAACTCTTACAGACATGATGATAGAAATAAAAAAATTAGGTAAGTTCACCCAGAATAACTTGAAAGCTTATTGAGCTGAGTAAAATTAAAAGTTAATTTATCAATTAAGAAGTATAACACTCGTGAAAGCTTGGGATAACTTGAACAATTTTCCCAAATTTTCCCTCGTTTCTCTATAACTCTATGAAAACACCCAGTGCCAAGATTGATCTGAAAGCACGGAACCGTTGGTTTTGCCACCCCTACTTCCACGTTTACATCATCATCATTATACCACGCCACCAAGGTCTCTTTTGTTTCGCTTATTTTAAAAAGGCTTTTTCCTTTGGTCTGTTACCACTTTCCGCCTGTAAGGCTATCTAATTAATGTAAAAGTGTTCTGCACAGTTTTATTCATGTAAATATGTATAGTAGGTTATTAAAAGACAATCATACCTTCTTTACTGTCTTGTTTAGATACTGGTAAGAAGTCTACTCCCATGTCCGCCGGAATTCCAGTATTAGAAGGCTTTGGGATGTGCTCTGCAACACAAAAACAACATAGACAATATCAAGAAAATCGTTCTCTTGACAATACACAACATAAATCTGGTGGTCAGAATACTCCTGCCTCCTGTAGGACGTGTAATGTTAGAGAAACGCAAAATAGAGGAAACATTTCAGGTAGCTAACCTCTGGTAACAGCATCTGCCATAAGACCCTGGTCTAGCTTAGAAGTAAAAGTTTTGATCCCAGCATTTCCCGCGGATTTTCGTATCTCATCTGTGAAAAGAGCCATGTAACCATTAGGGTTGAGGAGCAGGTGACAAATCATTAAGAAAAAACAAAAAAGAGAGATAAATTTATTAATTGACAACTCCCCAATTGGGGCTTTTCATGCCAATTTCTACAACTCCTTTCAGCATTGTTTGAAATGTTAGAAAAGTCTTCCATTTAAGTTATGAAATGTGACACCTACAATGAGCAGCTATGAGCCGTTAAAGCTTCTATGATTTCCAGATACGGTATATTTAATACCTATCAACAGGGGACATCTTAAGTCTTTTTTGGCCGTTTATCTAAAACATAAATGGCACCAGATCCTTAATGATTGTGCAGAAATGGCAACATTTACCTGGAGTAGTTCCTGATGTGTAAGTGGCCACGAATCCTGGTTTGGGTCTTCCAATGCGCTCCTTAGACTTGAAAGCAATCTTCAGCTCGTTCGAAGAAATATTGAAAGCCTTCGGAATCTGATTTCCACAAAGCTTTCTGGTCTTTCCTTGTATAGGTTCGTCTATTATCACATAGTCATCTTCACAGCTGTGGTCAGGTAGTAATAATGGAACTGTTACGACATCCAATTATCTTCTTGTTTGTGTTGTGTTCACTTCGGCCAAGTTGCGGCTTGAATAGTGCTTTTTAAATTGTCAAAATTATATACACCACTCCTCCCATCCCCGAAAAATAGCTAATAAAATAAGTGATATGTTTTAAAAGCCGATATCATGATTTAGTTTTTGATAAATAGGTGGAAACCAGTTCTCAGTGAGATAGCAATGGTCACTTGAGGTCTTGATGGGAGTCATGATATCTTCAATACAGTACATTTAGCATATATGTTTGCTTACTTTGTGTTTCCTACGTCAAATGCTTGGAAAGCGACTTTGATGGGACCCTTTGCAACTTTAATGGTGGTATTGCACTCTTCGTTGCTTGGATACGGTTCTGGATAGTTAGGTGACGTTATCAAACCAACTGGTGACGTCAGAACAGCGCCGCACTGATCTGTGTAGAGGAATTATAAGCCATTAGAAAACCGTTCGCTAAATCCTCCTTCCTCATAAAGTAAAGTAATTATAAACAGAATGAAATTTCAGTGTTGATTTATTTGATGTGTAACAAATAAAATCATAGCTGAGTTAGCTTACAAACTAATACACCAACACTGAACTAATTTGAGTATTAAAATAATGGGAGAATTTAACCTATTGAACTGTTTTTGCACCCGCAACCCACATCATTGCTTGTGAACTTAAGTAAACCTAGAAACTTTGGTATCATGGCTTGTCTTTCTATACTGAAAAGAACCTCCCGCCCCTTTGCTACCTCCAGGATTGGTGGGTCTGTCGACAGCCTCGTAAGATGCACTGAATCCTTGAGCTGTCTGAGATTCGTCAGAAAAGAACTTCACACAGAGTTTGTTTCCTGTGGAAATGAATGGAGCTGGTTCCTGTTTTCCACAGTATTTAGTTTCAGCTTTGAATAAAGAACAGTCCCCATCCATGACCTTCACAAAGTCTCCTTTACACTTCTCGGGTCTTGAGGTGTCCTCTGGAGATACCACTTGCATGCTACAACAAACCAATCCAACAAAACAAAATACTCATTGCGTTTTCAGCACATGGGAGGCTAAAATATTGGATTTTTTGCCTTTAATGAGGTAACCTTTAGGAATATTGTAATTCGCTGCACCTTTTTCAAAATTCAAGCAGATTTTGGCTCTTTTGGTTTTATCTTCACTCATCTCATTCACTCGGTAAGAGTTCCAAATGAGCATTTACAAACGACACTTTTTAGGATGGCCAGTAGAGTACCATATCAACTTGGAAGTCAATAAAAATGTGCGAGGCTTAATAATAATAATAATAATAATAATAATAATAATAATAATAATAATAATAATAATAATAATAATAATAATAATAATAATAATTTATTACTTATAGAGCGCTATTTACAATGACAGATCAATAGCGCTTTACAATTAATGTCTCTAATATTAAATTAAAATCTCGACTAATTCAAATATAATGATATATTACAATTCAAATTGGCTAAAAATGTGCGAGGCTTAATCGAAAGCTTAAATTTTACCTGTGGAAATTAAGCTTGATAACCTTGTTGGGGTTGACTGAGATAGTTGTAACACACTCCTTGTTATCGGGGTAATCAGCTGGATAGCTTGGTGATGAGAAAGTTCCAACGTCTGTTGTAAAGTTTCCTCCACAATTGTCTGAAATGTATCAAAATGAAATGTAGCATGTGTCATATTACTGAATGGTTCAAGTCATTGACGCTGTTATTTTGTTGAACGTGGTAGTTGTTTCGTGGAAAATGGTTCTGCCATGCCAGTCATTGCCAGTCATTGTTTGGCTCTTTCAAAAATGTCTTGATTTGAATTGTTTCGCGTCATGATCGAACGATTTTGGCTAAAGCGGTTTTTTAAGAGACCTGCTTTTCCCGCCTATTCAAGGAACCTGTAGGATGCAGTTAATGACTATTCTTACTAACTAGAAATTCTACTTATGAATGTCGTACTAACTAGTCGAAAATGGAAGTATAATCTGTAATTCGACGAACGGATACAAACTATAATGACGGGCAGGTCGTAAAATGTTCTTGAAGATACTTTAAAGCATAACAACACACATAGATTGTTAACTGACTTACCATCTCCAGGACAAGGATTGTGCACATTACAGTATTCTTGTGTTGGCGGCTTAAGCGCTGCATCGCACTGGGCCTCCTCCATGTCCATTAGGTTTCCACGGTGGTCTGCCTTCATGCATTTTACGGTTCGCTTCTGAAGTCCACGTCCGCATTTTGTCGAACACTGCAGGGTTAAAGAGAGAGCAAGTGTTGTCCGGAGTACAGGAGGCTTTGTTTCGGTAACAAGCTACATGCATGCTTTAGTTAATTGTGTAGAAAGCAGTATGGAATTATTAAGAAAATTATATCGCTCCTTGCAAAAATAGTAACATGTAACGTGTACCTTTAAATTTAATTCAGTCGGAAAAAACGGTCAACTTCTTGCGATACTTAAACAGCTACCAATATAAAAAAGACGTTCTATCTATAGTGTATTTCATACTGTAAAAAGGTAAAATTTGCCATCATATGGGCCTTTCTTTGTTCCTATTTACTTCTACTTGATGCAATATGTTTACCGATAAGCCACACGCTTACCTGTCCAAATGGTTGAGCCACCCATTCAGATGGGCATGGTACGTTATTACACGCCTCCACCATGGAGGGTTTAGGATCTGAGCAGAGTCTGGGGTCGACATCATATTCAATTCCATCAGCTGCCACTTGCATGCACTTTATTTCACGTGTTCGGTTGCCGCCATTACAAGTCTGAGAACAGTCCTCCCATCCCTCCGGTTTCCAGCTATGATAAATATTGATGTTATCTTTGTTAATCAGTAAAGAAACCGCAGGTTTTATTTATTGAGTGATTCCTGGATCTTTCTAGGCCTCCCATTAAACACTGTAGTTAGGTGGGTCATATGTAGACTGAAGTTGGGTTGTGCATGTAAATCAAGGACCGGTCCTACTATCTCGCCGTTGCGGTTGTCCGTTTCGTAAACGGTCGATGCCATTTTCCCATACTTAACTTTTTTAACTATCAACAAATTTTTGTCTACTAAATTAAAGGAAAAGGAAAATATGTAACTAACCATCCAGTATGGAACTCGGAACCTCTGTTTACTAACATATCTCTTATACTACTACAGCATCAGGGTGATCCGCCAAACCCGGCAAAAGTTAATTACGAAACCTTCGTAAATAATAATGATAGAATTGCCCCAACTAACAAACAATTAAGTATTTGGTGAGGGTGTTTTAACCCATCAAAAAATTATGACCAGTTTCTGTCTTGTCCAGGCCTAAACTAAAGCAGATATGCCATCGCCCTTTCTGAAAGGGTTGGTTACCAATTATGGCATCGACCGTTTATGAAACCGAAATTAGCCTCGCTGTTCAGACGTATGAGCTATTTCCGTTATAAACCAGGCAAATGCTTTGATGCTCTGTTCAAAGGGAAGTCATCTCAGAACTACTTACACAGGAGGGCATGGTTGATAGTTGCAGTGTACTGTCTCACGCGGCGGTCTCAAGCCAGCATCACATTTGGCTTCAGTGACTGGAGAACCATCGTCTGACCTTCGACATTCCGCAAACGAGATCTCCGAACCTAATGAAAAGAAACAGAGCCATAAGGAGACTCACAATGATACAACGTAGACATCTTTGGTATGAAAATAAATGTATACATGATAAGAACTTGTCAACGTTCCATCGGATCAATTCGTAGCGATCTATGTACAATCAATTCTACTGGCACATTTTAATTCGTTATTTTTCGACTACCTTTCTTTTCTCGTACTGAAAAAAAGATAAAATATTTTGATAAAATCAATGAAAAAGTACTTTATTTCATAACCACCGTTCGCCGCACTACCTCCTCCGCAGGAAACACTGCAGCCAGATTTGACCACAGCCCAGTAAAAGTCTTCCTTTTGTGTGTCTTTCGAGGTACTTTCAGGAGAAGCGATTTGTCCCCTTCTGTCGACATCATAACCCATGCGCTTAAGCCAATCCAAGGCACTTGTGATAAGGTTAGCAGCTCCAGGAGTAACCTCCTTCTTTGTGCTTGTACTGTTTCGTTCTACGCTGTCTCTGGATCCCGGCAAGCAAGTACTTCCGTCTCCATTGCACACACCGCATCTATCGATTACTGCATTAGAACCAATGACGCCATCACAACCAACTTTCTATTGGAGAGATAACAACAATTGTCTTGCTCATACCTGTTTACACAATTTTATATCAATTTGAATGTATACATGGCGCGGTGGATATGGTTGCTAATCGCACTAAAAATCACGTGCACCTTTTCTACACTTAAGACAAATTATCACGATGATTTCATATGATACATTTTATAAACTTGGATGTTACCATAGGGAGGATAAAAAGGTAAAAACCCAACACCCAAAGGTCACCAGTTGTCTTATTGCCTTACCGTGCATTGTCCCTCGATGCATTTATCAAGAGAATTCTTTTCACAGTCCGTGCCGTCGGCAACATTTCCAAAGGCAAATCCTAAACCAGTTCCTTTGATAAAACAACCCAGAACACACTTGCTCTCTGCAAACAAACGTTTGGTCGTCACAATTAAATAAACTGTGTTTAACTGTAGTTAGCCCTAGTTAGCCTGCATTTTCAACTGAAAAATGCAGCAAGCTTCGAATAACGCCCTGATTGGATTCCATTTTAACAACGGGCGATTTGCAAGATGGAGTCACTTGTCTATAACTATATGTACTAGAATCCGTCACTTTTTTTCTCTTGCTAACTGCTATGGTTTATAAACTAAAATAACGAAGGAAAAAGAACTAAGTTACATGGATATATAAACAATAGCCTCCATTTGGCGCGAAAATATGCTGGGATATTTGTCCGCGGACGTTATCTGTTCCGAGAAGCGAACAGTTTTCCAAGAGCGTAGCTCGAGGAAAACTGTGAGCTACGAGGAACAGATGTCCAAGAACAAATATCCTAGCATATTTTCGCCCCAAATGGAGGCTATCGTGTTTACTATCCTTCAAATCTTTTTGCAACGCATGTAGTTTTGAAAATTGGGGAATATTCTCGGATATTCCCCAGGTTTAGCTGGGGAATATTGGTCACGTGACGTCTTTAGACCAATCGCGCGCGAGCGAAAATATTTGATGGATTGTAATTGTAGTTGTAGTCAGATGATCGTGTAAGCGTGCTATTAAATTGGAAAAAAAAGACTACTGAATTTTTGAAGAGCAGTTCTGCGGTAACCAAATTAACATTCGCTACCCCATGCATGGTTGGTGTACATAGACTAACATGCATTCAAAAGTAAAACGTCCCTGAGTTTCTGTTTTTCGTGACATATACCGTGGTAATGTGGCAACCCTCATATGTTGCACAATTATAAAATATTTACGCTTCTGAAGTTGTGAACAGCTGAATAGCTCTATGATGATCTTGTACTCTATACCTACAATAGGCCATTTCCGAGTTCTCTTGTACCTCTTTTTCAAAACGAGTGTAAGTGCGAAACTTTCATATGAAAATGAGTTTTGCATGCAGTTTCATTTTTATGCAAATCAAAGTCATTTTCATAAGAATGGTTTCGCACTTAACTCACTTTGAAACAGAGGCACAAGGGAACTCTGAAATGGCCTATTGATGTCTATGTTGCACAGAGTTGTTCTTCTCTAAAATGAATATAACGTGTTAAAACACGCAAGAACTTACTTAACGTTGAAGGTTTCCATTCCCACTCGTAGTACTGGTCGTTGAACAGTTGTGAGTTTTTTACTTGACACTGCTGGTTTCTGAATTCCATTGAGTCAGGTGAACAGGACTAATAACAGAACAGCATTTCAGAGGTGACTAACTCACATCCCTGCCTAAAAGCACTCAAGCCAACCCCACTATTCGCTAACGATACATGCCCTTCAGGTTTTATGTATTCTGTCTGTCCTATTACATTCGGTTGAAAGCGTGACTCGTTAAAAGAATCGAAAAGAAAAATCAGCGCGTCAGTGAAGGTGCTTCAAACTTCCTGGCTTGTGTGAAGCCACTCAGAATATGCTAGCCTACGTATAGCCGTACTCTCTCCCGAGGAAAAAAAGGGAGGGAGGGAACGTTTTCGAAGAGCTGGCACGAATCGTGTTATGTGTCGTCAAAGTAATTTATGTAAGTTATGTAAATATATTATATTTTACGTGTCCTCACGCAGACAAAGGCCTCGTAAATATTTATTGTTTCGAGCTCATATTCAAGTCAATGTCCCTGTTCAAGTGTTTTAAATAGATTGAAAAGGATTACGACCGATTTTAGGTCCAAAGCAAGAGAAGACAATCTTTGTTGTAAACGTCGCGCTCGTTGCCGTTGCTTTACTTCGAGAAAGCTATAGGCTTGTCTAGAGAAATTCTTATGTTTCTTGCAGCTATCTAATCGAGCTTATGTTTCTAGACCTCGATATATAGGTTTATTCCTCCTTTGATCGTTCTGGTACCAAAGGATTCAAATGTAGCTCTTTAAGCGCGAGTCTGTTGACTGTGTTGCGTGTTGTATTAGCCTGCGAATACAGCCGTCTCCTTCGCTTCAGGCTAATGTTGTTTAGTAAAATCCAACTAGTGGTCGATTATCAATGCTGCGTTCTGATTGGTTGAGCTACTAGTAGGCTATTTGTTATAGCCCACTTGTAGCGAAAAGCGCCGGCTTTGAAAACCAAAACAATGGCAGCTGAATAGCTTTAACTAGCGAAAGATGTTTTGTCTCGATATTTTTTTGACCAACTAGTTGGATTTTACTAAAACAATTATTCCTCGAGCCCGAATGGGCTCTGAGTCAATAGCCCATTCGGCCTTCGGCCTCATGGGCTATTGACTCAGAGCCCATTCGGGCTCGAGGAATAATTGTTAAATAAGCCATTATTCGGCTTATTTCTCGATTCCCAACGTGTCGCAATCCTCTTTTTTAGTTGCGTTAAACACTTCCCGAGTTCGTGTGGCTCTCGACGTTCCGTCCGCCAATGCTGGTCTTCAGGTAAATCTATTTTTGAAATTCTTACTCGCCGCCTTTATCCAATAAGCAACCATTACATATTTCCATGCAAAAGCGTGACGTCTCATAACACGATTCGTGGTCAGTTCTTCGTAGACGTTCCCTCCCTCCCGTTTTTCCTCGGGGGGAGGGTACGGCTACACTTAGGCTTACAATATGCATGGGCACCCTCCGCTGGACAAGATGCTCCATCTTTTATCCAGGTTGTTCTAACAACTTGCTGTTTCCCCATTTATACTTCTGAGAGTAGAAAGACACTGTGACAGCTATGTCCCTTGTATCTTGTACTACTAATATAGATTATTTATCCCATCGACTTACCCCAGTGTTGCACAGTTTATATTCTCTTTCCTCTCCTTCGCAGCGCTTTCCGCCATTTTTAGGGCTGCATAAAAGACAACATAATTTTTAGCAATACCATCTTTTACTGATTAGAAGACAGGAATCAAGATATGACATACTTTGTTTCCCGAATTCGAACGACTACAACAAACTTACTATCGCAATAGTAGTAGAATATTAAGCTCATTGGTTAGTGTTATGTTTAGTTTCGGCCCCACTTTCCATCTCTTGTGAAAATTGTCCAACTTTTACGTACCCCTCTACTCAAATTTGGCTCTAAGGACGACTCATTCAATTTACAAATGCACAACGCATTTGAAGAGGAGTGAGAACTTTGCTTTAATTTACGCTGTTTCGATCAATTGCAAAATGACCTTTTTTGTACAATACAAATATTGATATTTACCGAGGTGCAATGCATCTACGTTCTCTGTATTGCACACCTCCTCCACATGTTCTACTACAGTCGGAATACTTATCGGACCATTTTGACCAGCCACCGTCCACGGTGTCAGCTCCTTCAGTGCCTAGCTGTATACACTGACCCCTCCTACACCACTGAAATATTAAAGTGAAGGAAACGTCATTAAGAAGTCAATTTTTGGAGCTGACGATTACATTAGAATTTTTTGCAACTATTTTTTTAAGTAGTTAAGACTGCCAACGATAATGCCTTTCAATGAAAGCCAGTGTTACAGCTCCATTAAATAAACTTGCAGTAGCCCAAGCCAAGTCCAGAATTCCCTCGAGTTCTCCGTCTCACAACAAAATGTAACACCTGTAAAATTCTATCGTGTTATAAAACATCTTTTGCGCTGCATTACAGTTACTAATACATCATCATCATCATCATCATCATCATCATCATCATCATCATCATCATCATCATCATCATCATCATCATCATCATCATCATCAGGGCCTAAGTGTCTATCCTTTTTTACATAAGCCATCTGGAATGGCCGAATAACAAGTCAACTATTACCTTGTTATCTCCACATGGAGTGCCATCAGCTGCGGGCAATCTCAGCCGTCTTGCAGTTTCCACTTCCTCCGGGCACTTCACACCAGAGCTTCACACAGATTTGCTGCAATTCCAAACGTTGTAATCAGTTATAAATACCACAGAACTTGTACTTATTAGTTGTTTTCTGGTTTTTCTTGAAAATCCGAACATTATTTTGCATTTTATCTCGTGTGAGTTTTGCCGAGATCATTCATATAACAGAAAGCTATAGAAACCAGATCATGACGCGGTTTCTATAAGGAATGACTCTGTAAAAAAAAACAAAAAAACAAAAGTCATTGCATTTTAAAGATGATTTCCAGTCCGTACTGCGCACTCTCGAGAGTTTGTCTACGTTTTTTGTTTTGTATAATGTAAGACATCACCAAATGTAAACATTTCGCAACTACGTTGCGAAATGTAAGATATGTAAGACTTAAACATTGGCTGTGACAATGTATAAAATCCATAATAATCTTTCCCCAGCGTATCTGAGGCGGATCTTTACCAACACCTCAAATGTACATTCACACAATCTCAGAAATTCTGAGATGAATTATTATGTCCCCAGACCCAGAACTGAGTCTGCAAAAGGGAGCCTACACTACAGAGGATCTGTTCTGTGGAACAAGATTCCCTCAGAGATTAGAAAACTGTCTAGTTTAAATGTTTTTAAAACTTCATTTGATGGGAAAGATTTTTTCTAATACACCTTGACTCATTTTAAGTCTTATCATTCATAATGTAAGTTTTTGTATTTTTAACATTATAGTTCCTTAGAGTATTTTAGTATAGTTTTAAACACGATTCGTAGGAAGACCATGTAAAGTGATATGATCTCGTGGATAAATAAAGATTGATGATGATGATGATGATGACTTTCAAGCCGGCGGGGAGAGGGGGGGGGGGTTGGGGGGGGAAGGCGGGGCATAGGGCTGGCAGTTGATCGATCGCTTAGGCCAGGGGGTAGGGCATTTGAATTATCTTGCTGCTCCGGCGGTAGGGATATTTGAATATTTTGCTAACATTTGACCACAAATCATTTCCCGGGGTGGGGAGTTTCAGTTATATTTGACTTCACATTTTTGCCCGGGGGTAGGGAATTTTACAGCAATTTTTTGGAAAATGTCAAATCCCCGCCCAATGCACTGTAACACTGTATCAGTGTATGACGGCTTAGTAATTTTGGAAAGCAATTTTGGCTCGCAAAAATGTCTTTCTTAAGTATCATGACGTAGCTCTTTGAAAAAGAAACTTACGTCCATGAACTTCTGTCCTCCACAGAACTTAGCAGCCTGGCCATAAGCCAGCTGACACTGTTCATTAGCGTCATACAGTCTGCCGGGCTTGTCCAGGGTCCTGGTCTCTATCACATTCTTTTTGGTTGGATTATCATCCAAGCAGCGAGAATCCTCTGAGCTGTTGGATACCACAGTGCTTTATTATTTTGTAATTTATTTACATGACTGTATGGTTATTTTAAAGCTATGCAAAGTTTTTGCTCACGTTCTTCAGTTATGTCTATGAATTACATTTAGTGGGCAAGCAGCTGGGATTTACAAGTTTTCTTGATACAGTCAATGATAACTATTTTAGTGATCAGCACAGCTCTATTTTAGCTGCCAGTAACCTCGAGCCATCATAAATATTTTCGTCTCATTATTTAGCGCATTCCTCCCATATATTCATGATTACGGCTGTGAAAAAATAGCGTTCCTAACTGATTAAAAACAAGAAGCAATTGACTCAAAGCACAGATAATTGCAACTTTGAATCAACTGCTACATAAGATAGTCAGCTAGCGTGGTTAAAAAAAAGTTGAATGATGTAGAAATTCCTGTCGAAAACTAAACAACTAACGATGCTTGTATGATAGTAAAATGGAAAAATGAGTTTTTTCCTTGACATCTGACAGTCAGCAAGTTCCTAAAAGGGTTAGAAATTTTAAGTTGAATGCAAGTTTTTATGAACTAAGTAGTTATTATTTTTATTGTCTTTGTACGTACTTTAGGAATTGTTGCAGATAGTTCTTACTGCATGGTGACCACTGGAATGCTGACTTCTTCCCTGCCGGGTAAGATGCCATGATATTCACACCATCAGGACACGCACCTCTGTCATGGTTCATTCCAAGACTGAAAATAGCAACAACAAAGAATATTTATCAGAATGTACTTGCTGATATATGGGATCTAAAAGTCTAGGTATAATGCACTTTAGGGCCAAAGAAAATCAAGAAAGATGTGTAATCATAGCTCACCTGTGTCCTGTTTCATGGGCGAGAGTCATTCCAAGCATCAAACCGTTATCTTGACCAACACTCGCAGAATTTGGGAAGCTGCACATCCCACGGGTTCTCGTAAGACCTGTTGGAATCTTAGCATTAGTAAAGTTTTTAATTAAAACATAGTAATTTTCTATTTTTTAATCAACATTGAAGGTTGCCTTGTAATCTTACTGTCCAGCAGATTAGTAGAGGAGAGGTATTTTCATCCCTATTCTCTGACGCAAAAAAGAAGGACCTGTCAGTCGGTTGTGCTCAGCTCATAGTTTCATGGTAATTTTTCTTGGGCATTTCTGTCCAAGGGGGAAAGATGCAGTGAGGTTGTCCTTATGTGAAACACTAACCCGCGAGACGAGGTCAGACCACAAAACCGGGAACTACGTGCCCGATGAGCGAATGTGTGAGTCAGTGAATACTTTACGGTTTATCGTCATTACCTGCGAAGACCTGAACGTCGAACCATTTGCAGATATAATTACAAAGGCAGCACGTTCACCTCAGTTACTTTAATACCGAACCCTCGACCTCCCGCACGGCGGTCCGACGCCCTACCAACTGAGCTAACCAGCCGACAGTTAATTTGTTGCTGGTAACTTGTCGCACGGGACATAATGCACAACTGTGAATAAATGAGCATACCTAATGTGTCACAAGGCTGGTTCTTGTCTTTGCAAATATTATATCTGTGAAAATAGACAAGAATTGATATAAAATGCTTGGTTTAAAAAAAGATATCGATAAAAAATCTGGGCTGCTTGTCGTACCACTTAGGGGTTTAAATAGTTATCTCTTAGAGACCCCTCAGAGTGTACAGCCTCACAAGATCCATAGCCATAGGGTATTGAGCCGAAAAAATATGACAGGTGATGATGTGTTGATTTAGAATTGATACCTCTTAGGGGTGAAAAGAATTTCAAGCCACACCCACAAATGAGGATCATAGCACCATGTATGAGTTCTTTTGAAAATTTTCGACAAGCATCTCTTTCCTTTTTGTATGGGAGTTCCCCCGTGGATAAAATAACAAATAAAGAAATAAGCAAACAGATAAACAGAAAAGTAGAGAAAAAAAACACCAAACTAATCTTTAAGCCGCATAGACAACTTCTATATAAAAGGGCCAAAGAGGAGCCTCGATGAAACTCATATTAACATTCAACAGCTACTGGGTATGCGTTATTTTTTACCTGGTAAATAAAGTGGCATAATCATAGTGATTTTCATCGTTGTCCAAAGGATTATTGTTCCTCTCTGCCCATCTACCGAAGCTTTCCAGTGTATTGCTTGCGTGGTGATTTACAACAAGTCCAGACTGTTGAATAAAAATATTTCAAAATTACACTGACAGCGGGAACTAATATTTTGCAGTCCCAACTACTTTTGAATCAGAATCCCCCTGTGATAGCATGACGTTTGGTTAGGTAACTTGTGCTAGGTAAATGTTGAAGAAACGGCATGAAAACCAGTTCTAATCATCCTTCCGGATCAAACATTATTTTTTTTCATGGAAAACAAATAACAGGAATGAAATGATTGTTCTTTGGGTCCACTCGCGTCAGTAAACAAATTGATAAGCCTTAAAATTCAAAATGATAATTGGTCTGATGCCAGCTTCAATGTAATGGATGGATGTCAAAGAGTGCTTTTGCGATGTTCCAACTGAATTTGTCAGATGACTTGGTTCCATCTCGTGGCATTCCACAAAACTTTTATTTAGAATTAGCATTTAAACATGAAATATAGTAAATTTACCTGCGGAGTTGTTAGAATCTGCATTCTGCTGACTACGAAATTCACTTGATTCTGGCCAATGCTTCCATCTCGAAGAAGGTTTGAGGCCTAAAAAATAAAAATACATAGATTCAGCCAAGTCTTAAAGCGGAGGTCATGTAACTCTGCGATGGACTAGCATCCTATCCAGGGGGAGTAGAGACACTCCAAGTTACTCATGTGATGTCAATTTAAATTCTTGAAGCATGCTTTTTATTTTTCATCAATTAATTTGTTTAATACCATAGAGTTGTGTTGAACAGTTTGGAAATGTATTTGTTACTTACAATATTGCATGCCGACAGCGCGTATTGCTTTGCGGCGTCTTCTCCGTGGAAATTCGTCATCTTTGGATCAACCACAACCAAGGTCTCTATATATTTCTCTTCTCCAGGCCCCGCTGGTCCATGTCTTTGC
>JAHPZR010042264.1:0-11455 GCA_019787425.1 Platygyra sinensis | reverse complement strand
CATGCCCACGGCCATGTTTGTCTCTAAAATGTCTATCAAAAGAGCGAATACACCCTTGAAAAAAACTTTTTAAGCTTTTTAAGGAAGAAAATGTACTTCCAGCAATACCGGGTTGGTTAAAGACCAAACTCAACATGTGTTTTTCTTTTTTTATCTAAATAGCACACTGGGCACTACTCTCTCCAGAATACAAAGCTTTTCCACGAAAAAAAAATTGTTCAATATGTCTTCCTTTTCAGTCTTCTTATGCAAAAATCACTCGGATATTTTTCATTACCTGCCTATAGATCGTATATGTATGAAAACTCTGCTTTATGAAGCAAACACTTGGATGCTTTCCTCTTCATTTAACTTCATACAAAATCGATTTGAATAGTACAAGTAGGCAACAGACAAGCTCTTTTGGGCTGTCAGCGTGACGCTTTAAGTAACGCAAGACCTGATCAAGGCTTCCATGTTTGTTCACATTTCTGATTCTCATGCACAAAGCCAGATTTCTTAAAATCAGTCAGTTTACGCAAGAGACGTCGGCAAAAATCAGAGAAACATTTATTAATCTAACTAAGACTAAAGACAAAAGTTCGATTCCAGAATTTTGCTCGAAAACGAGCGAGGGACAACGTGGCTTGGGTATCAAGACCAAGAGAAAAATATTTGCTGGCTCATTGTTTACAATTTTCCTCAAACATACGACTTTGCGCAGAGAAACACATCACATTAGGCCGAAATAAGTACAACAAGAGAGACATTTATAGAGCTTGTGAAGCTAGTAACTGATAAAGTTCGGCTTTTTGGGTGCCAATATTCAAGAGGAGATATTGGCTTTCAAAAACTTCCCAATTTCTGGGTGGCAAATGAGCTCATACATTCGTTATGAAATGCATCGGGCAAAAAGTATTCAATACATCGGACTCGAAATCCACTAAGGGCACTGTGCTCTTTCAATAATTAGAACTTAATTATGTTTTCAAGCTCCATCAGAAACTGTACCACTAATGCCTGATAAGCAAATGCTGTAAACAAAGATTCGCAAATAAACGCGACAATTTTGGCCTTTTCTCATCCGTAGCAATCATAATTATAAGCTAAAGGGTTCAGTTGATACCGAGAGTATAATTCAAGAGCATTTAAGCTGCTTAGCGACATATGTCGTACCGGAAATGTTCGTAAATCCAAGCTTCAAGCCAGCAAAATACTCACCATTTTGATCTCCGACCGAGGAAAAGAGGCCACCTATAGCGAAGGTTTCAATGAGGCAAATCAAAGAAACAAACAAACAACATCCAAGCATTATACCTGCCAAGTCAGAAAAGGTTTCCCATTGGAGGAGAACGTGTCACATGCCATGGGTCAAAACCCACTAACTACTTTGGGAAACATCAACTTGAACTATCGACTCGCACGTGATCAGGTCGTGCACCTTGAAACCGAGGCCAAATGTGTGTGCAAATCGGCCTGACCTCAAACGCATGGATCGCCATTGAAATAGGCAACGCTTCTCACTAGAGACATCATTCCCAATTCGTGAAAAGGAATTATAATTGCAAAAACATATCAGATTAACAAAAAGGAAATTTAAACGTTTTTGGTCTCCAAGCGTTTTATTTAACGCCAAAAATGGGTCGCCCGCCGTTCGCCAACTCGCCTCTCCCATCGCTGGCCCCAGGTAGGAAGATAGTTATGTCACAATGCTCCTTGCGCAAATTTCTTTATAGTCTTATCCTTGGGGACACAACGTGCACAATTGGTATAATGCACAAACTTGCTCACGGTCATGCTTGGAGTGCCCGGAGTTACGTCTCTTCCACGTCTATCAAAATAGGAAATACACACTTTCAGAATCTCAAGAAAAAAAGGAAGTGATTTTTTTGATCACAGGGGCACTTTAAAAGATTTTCTTCAAGAGTGTATTTCCTATTTTGATAGACGTGGAAGAGACGTAACTCCGGGCACTCCAAGCATGACCGTGAGCAGTTTGTGCATTATACCAATTGTGCACGTTGTGTCCCCAAGGATAAGACTATAAAGAAATTTGCGCAAGGAGCATTGTGACATAACTATCTTCCTACCTGGGGCCAGCGATGGGAGAGCGAGTTGGCCGAACGCGGGCGACCCATTTTTGGCGTTAAATAAAACGCTTGGAGACCAAAAACGTTTTAAATTTCCTTTTTGTTAATCTGATATGTTTTTGCAATTATAATTCCTTTTCACGAATAGGGAATGATGTCTCTAGTGAGAAGCGTTGCCTATTTCAATGGCGATCCATGCGTTTGAGGTCAGGCCGATTTGCACACACATTTGCCTCGGTTTCAAGGTGCACGACCTGATCACGTGCGAGTCGATAGTTCAAGTTGATGTTTCCCAAAGTAGTTAGTGGGTTTTGACCCATGGCATGTGACACGTTCTCCTCCAATGGGAAACCTTTCTGACTTGGCAGGTATAATGCTTGGATGTTTGTTTGTGTGTTTCTTTGATTTGCCTCATTGAAACCTTCGCTATAGGTGGCCTCTTTTCCTCGGTCGGAGATCAAAATGGTGAGTATTTTGCTGGCTTGAAGCTTGGATTTACGAACATTTCCGGTACGACATATGTCGCTAAGCAGCTTAAATGCTCTTGAATTATACTCTCGGTATCAACTGAACCCTTTAGCTTATAATTATGATTGCTACGGATGAGAAAAGGCCAAAATTGTCGCGTTTATTTGCGAATCTTTGTTATACAGCATTTGCTTATCAGGCATTAGTGGTACAGTTTCTGATGGAGCTTGAAAACATAATTAAGTTCTAATTATTGAAAGAGCACAGTGCCCTTAGTAGGATTTCGAGTCCGATGTATTGAATACTTTTTGCCCGATGCA
This sequence comes from Platygyra sinensis, assembly GCA_019787425.1. Lineage (NCBI taxonomy): Eukaryota > Metazoa > Cnidaria > Anthozoa > Scleractinia > Merulinidae > Platygyra > Platygyra sinensis. The sequence goes on along the minus strand of JAHPZR010042264.1, from coordinate 8,598 downwards.
TTTCATAACGAATGTATGAGCTCATTTGCCACCCAGAAATTGGGAAGTTTTTGAAAGCCAATATCTCCTCTTGAATATTGCACCCAAAAAGCCGAAACTTTATCAGTTACTAGCTTCACAAGCTCTATAAATGTCTCTCTTGTTGTACTTATTTCGGCCTAATGTGATGTGTTCTCTGCGCAAAGTCGTATGTTTGAGGAAAATTGTAAACAATGAGCCAGCAAATATTTTTCTCTTGGTCTTGATACCCAAGCCACGTTGTCCCTCGCTCGTTTTCGAGGCAAAATTCTGGAATCGAACTTTTGTCTTTAGTCTTAGTTAGATTAATAAATGTTCTCTGATTTTTGCCGACGTCTCTTGCGTAAACTGACTGATTTTAAGAAATCTGGCTTTGTGCATGAGAATCAGAAATGTGAACAAACATGGAAGCCTTGATCAGGTCTTGCGTTACTTAAAGCGTCACGCTGACAGCCCAAAAGAGCTTGTCTGTTGCCTACTTGTACTATTCAAATCGATTTTGTATGAAGTTAAATGAAGAGGAAAGCATCCAAGTGTTTGCTTCATAAAGCAGAGTTTTCATACATATACGATCTATAGGCAGGTAATGAAAAATATCCGAGTGATTTTTGCATAAGAAGACTGAAAAGGAAGACATATTGAACAATTTTTTTTTCGTGAAAAGCTTTGTATTCTGGAGAGAGTAGTGCCCAGTGTGCTATTTAGATAAAAAAAGAAAAACACATGTTGAGTTTGGTCTTTAACCAACCCGGTATTGCTGGAAGTACATTTTCTTCCTTAAAAAGCTTAAAAAGTTTTTTTCAAGGGTGTATTCGCTCTTTGATAGACATTTTAGAGACAAACATGGCCGTGGGCATGTCAACTTTGTGCGTTATGCTAATTCTGCACTTTGTTTCCCCAAGGAAAAGAGAATAAAGAAATTTGTTACTGGGAACATTGTGGAGGCAGCAGTGAGGGATATTACGGTGCAAGTGCAATCGAGCCTAACGGTACTTTGGTAGGTCTTTAAAATCACTTTCTTGCAATCGTGCAGATGTACCGTACAAATGTCCCAGAGCTTGTGAGCATTGCAGCAATAATGCGCTAGCACCTAGTTATTTCAAATTTTTGATGTGGGTTTCTTTATTAAGAGTTTTTGTAAAAGGCTGATTTAGACGCAAGTCTGCCAAATTCATAATTACATCTAAAACTTGCCGCAGTCTGTCCAGTACAGGACAGGCATCGTCCGGTGATGAAAGTTGCACGCAAAGTTTTTTCGTGGCTTAGCGTGCATTAAAGAATTAAGTCACTATGACACAGTTTTAGTATACTAGCTGAATATGAACACAATGGCTGGATTGAGTGCTCAACATTAGCCTTACTAACTCTTACGTCATCCTTAAATATTTTTCTTTTTCACATTCTAGTCTGACAACACCCAGGGAGATCGTCCAGGAGGTGTTGGAGGACAGCAAACTATTGCAGACAGGACGAGGTGTTGCCTGCTATGACTGTAGTTCAATCCAAACGGAACTGATAACAAAAACGGTCGCTTTACAATTGTTGTGTGGTTTTAAAATTTATTTAAATAGCCTGTACACAGTCACTCTGCTTAAAACTCCTTCTAATAACACCGCCAAAAAATACTTAAGGTATTTCCGATCCCTCTTCTTCCGATCACCACGCGCTTCTAATTTCCCCCTCTCACTCCCCTTTGAAGGGCTGACACACAGGCTGGGATTTTCAGATATTATTTTAAGTTGTTTTTGTCCGTTAAATATGAAGTGTAAAGATAACTGATTGGCAAACTGTTTCAAGGCTGACTGTCTGACGGATGATTGTTCCAATGCAGGTGGCGTTTCATTGACTTTTATAAAGCACTTTTGAGAACCAGCTCCTCAGGGAATAAAATTTCTCAGTTATTATCAACGTATAGTTCACTGATCCCGTTTCAACTACAAAACATTATCATTCGATGCAATTTTTCTTCGTTTCCGTCGGCCAAGAGACCACCACGTGACCTGCAAATAACTGCTCATGCGAAGTACGATCTAAACGTGTTGCTTGCCGTCAGTGAAGAAACAAAAACATGACTTCCATTCTTTTTTTTTCGTTCAATTTATAATAAATAATTATTAGATTCGGTTTTTGTGACATCGCAGAAACCTCATCCAAAAATTATTTATCACACTTTGGTGACAGATAGGCTTAGAGGGTACTAGAGCTGCTACACTTCCGCGTAGATTGACTTACCAATTGTAGTGTATTTTTCTTCAGGTGAATGACGCTGTTTTTCCGGTACAGTTGATACCATTTCTATTTTTAAAGCACCTGCTAATTGTAAAGAATTCGAAGTTCAAAGAATAAAGATTTCATCATTGATCACTAGAGGCTACGCAGTTTTTGATCTAATAGACTTGAACTATTTTGTTATTGTTGTTATGGACCGTTGCCAATTATAACCAAGTTGTGATTCCAGATTAAAAGAATTTTTCCCATGGCCTGACTCACGCTACGCGGCTCAGCAATGGTGTTTTCATGCTCTTTTCAGAGAATACCAGAACAGACTGCTCGTTTGATAGGTTAAATAAAAGCAAGAGTCTTGAAATTGTTACTTTACGCAATTACTCAAAAGATATTTCGAATCATTGTTCTCACTGGTCATTTTCTGGATTGACTACGGAAAGTGAAGAGATATCATATTAGCAGAGATTAGACACAATCAGCCCACACCACAGCGTGAAATCGGAATTGGCTAGCGGCGAAACTCTTCTAAGTGTTGTGCCGAAAATCTTATCCCAACATGGATGAAATAGAAAAGTGGCTCGAAGAATTTCGAAAAGGGTATCGGAGCACATCTTGAAGACGACTGGCAATTTTTTTTTTTTGGTCGGATCAGGTGAGCTATAGCATCGTTTCAGATTAAAGTGAAAATATGCTGGAATATTTGTCCGCGGACATTATCTGTTGCGAGAAGCGAACAGTTTTCCGAGAGCGTGGCTAGAGGAAAAACTGTGAGCTTCGAGAAACAGATAATGTCCAAGGACAAATAGCTGAGCATATTTTCGCCCCAAATAGAGGCTATTGTGTTTATTATACTTCAAATATTTTTCCAACACACACGGTTTTGAAAATGGGGAATATCCTCGGATATTCTTCAGTTTCAGCTGGGTAATAATTCGGTCACGTGAAGCGTTTAAACCAATCGCGCAGAGCGAAAATATTTGAAAGATAATAATAATCCTTGATATTTGTCCTTAGACATTATCTGTTCCTCGCAGCTCACAGTTTTCCTCGAGCTATGCTCTCGGAAAACTAAAACTGTTGGCTTCTAGCAGAACAGATAATGTTCTCGGACAAATATCCTAGCATATTCTCGCGCCAAATGGAGGCTATCGTTTATACAACAGGGTAAGGAACTAGCTTTATTTGTTACGTGTTATGAATTTTCACGAAAGATTGCTCTTGGTGAGCTGGAAGTTTTCTCTTTCGTTTAGCCCCAGTGTTAGGCGTATTTACTCCAACTTGAAATCTGCGCGACGATTAATCCTTGACTTTTTTTTACATAAACACCAGTGAAGTATCAGGTGAGCTTTCGCGCGTAAACATGATATCTTCACACTTGAAAATAACATGTTACTTCACCCTTGATAATAACGATCTACGCGCACTCATGCATTATCCTCTATTTATTTTGCCAGGCTTAAATACAGCTGGATGTACTCGCGCTGTAAAATTTGTTTGCTCTTAAACCTGCTACAAGGTAGGCTCGATTACCAGCCGCTGTTTGGGAAGGAGCCCGCGCTCCTCCCCACGAACTCTCAGGGAGGTTAGGCCAGACACGAGAGAGCGGCGGAAATCGAGCCTAGTTACAAGGCTGTGTCTGTAGCAAGCGCTCATAACTGTATACGGTACATGTTATTATTGCCTGACAGCTTGATTTTATCGTGTTTGGCCACCGAAACGATTCTCGTCATTTGTTGGCGAAACATCCAGTTATTTGGTACATGGAGTAATAGACCTTATAGCAAAATGAATATTCCTGTATGGACAACTGATAGCCGGAATTTGAACAGTTTCGTATTGTCGCTATTTTTTTCCGCTAAATTGTGATTTTTTCTTGTTTTTTTTATCCTTGGAGACATTCACTTTTAATTAACTTTGTAAAAATGAAACACATACTATTATGTCCAGTATCAGGTAAGTTGGTCGTCGCGAAGATTTTTTACGAATCATTTGTAGAAGGCACGTAAGCCGATTCAGAGACGCAGTGGCGTAAACAAACCCCTTTGTAAAGCCAATTTACCGCAAGGGAAAAAAATAAACAAGTCAACCTCGGGCTTGAAAATGCTGCCCTTGGCTTCCGGCCTTCAGTTGGGCAGCATTTTCAAGACTTTGGACACACTATTTCACTTTTCGGACTTCCCATACAAGTTTAATGAAACTTTGATAAAACAAGAATAATGATGAAAGGAAAACAGCACGACTCAACAACAACAATAGCAACAACAAAAACAAACACTCGATCTTTTCCATTGAGCTCGGGCGGAAACAATAGATCTGTCTGTCACGGTATGTCACGTAATCTCTTGCTTGATTTCGCCCTCGTTTTCTACGAGCGATAGTCTACTCGGCTGCGCCTGCTCGTGGAAAACTCGGGCTCGTAGTCTAATTGTTAATTATTCACCAAACGCAAGATGGCGGAGGATTTTTCAGCCAATCAGGAACCGAATTAAAAATTCAAGATGGCAGCACCCGTGAAATTCGGCCATTTTGGAAACCAGCCCACCAGCCTCGATAGTGGACCTGGGATAGGTCTCCTAGATTTCCATGGCGACCCGAAAAGTGCATTTAAAGCCACCATTGAAGAATTAACATAATAAGTAACAGATGAAACGTGAAATGAACTAAACCGAGGGCTCATCCTCGGTGTAAAAACCTGTGACACTCACCATTGACGTAAAACAAAGAAACAAAAAAGTCAACATAATAGACCTAACCCTAACAATAGCTACAAACCAAGCACATGCTCAATTTAATATTTATGTTTCTGGAATATTTTTAAATTCATTCCATTTGATGTGCCTATATTTATTCAATTTAGTAACTCTATGTCCATTTCATTTAATCCGTCAGATATCTTCATTCATTATTCAATCCGTCAATATTCATGTAATCTCGAGGACTGGTTCAAGCCATCGGAAGAGAAAGAGGAAGGCCTGGGAAAGAATCAGTGCAAACAATGTGGAAGAAGAGAGAGGTTTTGGCGTTGGAAGCCTGCCGATCTTTTAAGATTCCGTTTTTGACAAAATCGAATTCATTTACCAAAATGATTATGTTGCCGAAGGAACAGCCGAAGCGCATGCCGCCTGAAGTTGTAAAATGGACTTGAGAGACCTACTTTTATGTGTATCTGAAGGATACTTAATGCTGTGTTATTAGAAGGAGTTTTAAGCAGAGTGACTGTGTACAGGCTATTTAAATAAATTTTAAAACCACACAACAATTGTAAAGCGACCGTTTTTGTTATCAGTTCCGTTTGGATTGAACTACAGTCATAGCAGGCAACACCTCGTCCTGTCTGCAATAGTTTGCTGTCCTCCAACACCTCCTGGACGATCTCCCTGGGTGTTGTCAGACTAGAATGTGAAAAAGAAAAATATTTAAGGATGACGTAAGAGTTAGTAAGGCTAATGTTGAGCACTCAATCCAGCCATTGTGTTCATATTCAGCTAGTATACTAAAACTGTGTCATAGTGACTTAATTCTTTAATGCACGCTAAGCCACGAAAAAACTTTGCGTGCAACTTTCATCACCGGACGATGCCTGTCCTGTACTGGACAGACTGCGGCAAGTTTTAGATGTAATTATGAATTTGGCAGACTTGCGTCTAAATCAGCCTTTTACAAAAACTCTTAATAAAGAAACCCACATCAAAAATTTGAAATAACTAGGTGCTAGCGCATTATTGCTGCAATGCTCACAAGCTCTGGGACATTTGTACGGTACATCTGCACGATTGCAAGAAAGTGATTTTAAAGACCTACCAAAGTACCGTTAGGCTCGATTGCACTTGCACCGTAATATCCCTCACTGCTGCCTCCACAATGTTCCCAGTAACAAATTTCTTTATTCTCTTTTCCTTGGGGAAACAAAGTGCAGAATTAGCATAACGCACAAAGTTGACATGCCCACGGCCATGTTTGTCTCTAAAATGTCTATCAAAAGAGCGAATACACCCTTGAAAAAAACTTTTTAAGCTTTTTAAGGAAGAAAATGTACTTCCAGCAATACCGGGTTGGTTAAAGACCAAACTCAACATGTGTTTTTCTTTTTTTATCTAAATAGCACACTGGGCACTACTCTCTCCAGAATACAAAGCTTTTCACGAAAAAAAAATTGTTCAATATCTCTTCCTTTTCAGTCTTCTTATGCAAAAATCACTCGGATATTTTTCATTACCTGCCTATAGATCGTATATGTATGAAAACTCTGCTTTATGAAGCAAACACTTGGATGCTTTCCTCTTCATTTAACTTCATACAAAATCGATTTGAATAGTACAAGTAGGCAACAGACAAGCTCTTTTGGGCTGTCAGCGTGACGCTTTAAGTAACGCAAGACCTGATCAAGGCTTCCATGTTTGTTCACATTTCTGATTCTCATGCACAAAGCCAGATTTCTTAAAATCAGTCAGTTTACGCAAGAGACGTCGGCAAAAATCAGAGAACATTTATTAATCTAACTAAGACTAAAGACAAAAGTTCGATTCCAGAATTTTGCTCGAAAACGAGCGAGGGACAACGTGGCTTGGGTATCAAGACCAAGAGAAAAATATTTGCTGGCTCATTGTTTACAATTTTCCTCAAACATACGACTTTGCGCAGAGAACACCATCACATTAGGCCGAAATAAGTACAACAAGAGAGACATTTATAGAGCTTGTGAAGCTTAGTAACTGATAAAAGTTTCGGCTTTTTGGGTGCAATATTCAAGAGGAGATATTGGCTTTCAAAAACTTCCCAATTTCTGGGTGGCAAATGAGCTCATACATTCGTTATGAAATGCATCGGGCAAAAAGTATTCAATACATCGGACTCGAAATCCACTAAGGGCACTGTGCTCTTTCAATAATTAGAACTTAATTATGTTTTCAAGCTCCATCAGAAACTGTACCACTAATGCCGATAAGCAAATGCTGTAAACAAAGATTCGCAAATAAACGCGACAATTTTGGCCTTTTCTCATCGGTAGCAATATAATTATAAGCTAAAGGGTTCAGTTGATACCGAGAGTATAATTCAAGAGCATTTAAGCTGCTTAGCGACATATGTCGTACCGGAAATGTTCGTAAATCCAAGCTTCAAGCCAGCAAAATACTCACCATTTTGATCTCCGACCGAGGAAAAGAGGCCACCTATAGCGAAGGTTTCAATGAGGCAAATCAAAGAAACAAACAAACAAACATCCAAGCATTATACCTGCCAAGTCAGAAAGGTTTCCCATTGGAGGAGAACGTGTCACATGCCATGGGTCAAAACCCACTAACTACTTTGGGAAACATCAACTTGAACTATCGACTCGCACGTTATCAGGTCGTGCACCTTGAAACCGAGGCAAATGTGTGTGCAAATCGGCCTGACCTCAAACGCATGGATCGCCATTGAAATAGGCAACGCTTCTCACTAGAGACATCATTCCCTATTCGTGAAAAGGAATTATAATTGCAAAAACATATCAGATTAACAAAAAGGAAATTTAAAACGTTTTTGGTCTCCAAGCGTTTTATTTAACGCCAAAAATGGGTCGCCCGCGTTCGGCAACTCGCTCTCCCATCGCTGGCCCCAGGTAGGAAGATAGTTATGTCACAATGCTCCTTGCGCAAATTTCTTTATAGTCTTATCCTTGGGGACACAACGTGCACAATTGGTATAATGCACAAACTTGCTCACGGTCATGCTTGGAGTGCCCGGAGTTACGTCTCTTCCACGTCTATCAAAATAGGAAATACACTCTTGAAGAAAATCTTTTAAAGTGCCCCTGTGATCAAAAAAATCACTTCCTTTTTTTTCTGAGATTCTGAAAGTGTGTCTGCTTAACACTTTACTGGCAAAATTCTGACCTTTCATTTTTACCCAAAGGCTGTTTACTTTGAGTGTAAGTTTTGGATTTCACGATCCGCCATTACTCACGTTTAAACCTGACCGATTTGACCTCGGAGGGCTGGATCCGGGAAAAGTGACGTCAAAGGCTCACCAGCTTAAAATTTCAGCGTGTGAACGCAGCTTATTATGTATGCAAAGTGCGAGATTAAAAGTGTGAAAGCCCAAAACTCCCGTGCTGCATATTAATTCTGCATCGTACACACGCATTGCATTCTTAAACTAGTGAGCCTTTGACGTCATTTTCTCCTCGATCCAGCTCTCTCAAGAACTTAAATTTAGTAATGGCGGATCATTAAATAGGAAAGTTCCAGTTAAAATAAACAGGTGCCTTTTTTTAAATCAAGGATTAAAACTTGGGTACTTAGTGTTTAGTTAACATAGTTTTGAAATCCAAAGAAAAAAAATAATTTATTTTTTGTCACAGGGGCACTTTAA
>JAHPZR010042263.1:0-14491 GCA_019787425.1 Platygyra sinensis | reverse complement strand
TAACAATGATTTAGTAATACATAGACAGGTAAAAATAAGCGATATAATCTCCCGACGTTTCGGCGACTTCATGTTTGTTCATGAACAAAATTCGATTGCCTTGTTAACGAGATGCTTTACATCAAGCAATAACACCTAGTTTGAACGTGCAAACGGATTCTATCCGTGCTAAAGTATTTGTGTAGCCACCTCCGCTATGCAAATCTGTCGTAACTTTTGAACTCGCATTTGTTAATTTTGTTTTCATTTGTACCCTGATAGTGGCGTCCTGAAGTCGCCGGAAACGTCGGGAGATTATATCGCATATTTTTACCTTGCTTACGATTGGTTCATAAACAATGAAAAAATGGGGCCTGTGCAAGAAAGCGTGCACAGGTGAAGGAATAATACAGGCGCTGAACTGTAAAACCCACCTTTAAAGTGCATATGAAGTGAAATCAGTGTTTCAATTGTTTGAAAGTCCAACATTTTAAAGACACTGTTCCAAAGTTTCAACCGTGTTTGAAAATAAATTGGCGATTTTATAACACCTGAAAATTGTGCGACTTTGCTCTCAAAAATGGTCTTCGAATCGCGCGGGCCAAAATGTCCTGATGACGTGTGTTGTGGACAAGACTACGAGATTGCAATACGATACGGCGTGTGTTGGCTATATACAACATCGATATTCTCGTCGTCATTTGACGATTCAGAGAAATCACTCAATTCAGAATCGCTGGACATGTTGTTTTGCCTCAAAAACCCTTCTTTATGATTAATTCTGTCCACAAAACTACGTCACGAGATGAAATTGCACAATAGAACTCGTTCCAGTCTCCTGACCATTTCTTGACAAAAGTTGAGCAGTTTTCAGCGCCAAAAACATGACTAAATTTTATTTTTGAGAACTTTAACGTTTACAATCGATTTAGTTATATATTGGACAGTAAAATTATGCAAAAAAAATTCACTTCATATGCACTTTAAATATCTGATTATTTTCTTCTTATACAAAAATCACTGGGATATTTTACATCACGTGCCTATATTTTATATGTATGAAAACCCTGCTATATGAAGCAAACACTTGGATAGTTTCCTCTTCGTTTAGCCTGGAAATTCACTTTGAATAGAAAAAGCTGACAAAGGACAAGCCCTCAAGGCGGCAAGACACGGGGGGTCATGTTGTACTGACATGTTGCAGCAACGAAAACGTATGTAGTGCACACTAAGGTGGCATGAAGCAGGGACGTGTAGCGGACACATGTACCAGGGACAAAATCATAACATTTGTAGACATAAAAATATTACGGGTACATGTCCCAGGGATATCTTCCAGCGACATGTGACATAGTTTTGATAATGCCCAGCATGCTTTGAGGCACTGCATCATTTAAGTTAAATGGCGGCCATCGAAGTAGAATCAGTTGAGGATGATTGTCCAGCGAAAAATCCTGAGGACAGCGGTCATCTTGGAATAATAGCCAGACATATATGCGATTGTTCATTTCAAGGACAATCCAATTCTATGGGACAAGCAACTAAAAGACAATGCTAACAGGCAGAAAACTAAAAAAATTCATCATCAAGAAAAACAAAAATCATCATGATCAGTCATCATCATGAAAATAACACGCAGTTTTCTCTTTCGATGCAAATCATTCCAGTCAAAAGCAGCAGCACGAGCACCGCTGCTAATGGCTGCCATCTTGTTTTTCCCTGTGCACGAGCACAAGGAATTCTGGTCGTTGTCTCTGGTTGGTTCAACTTTTAATTCTGCAGCAGGGACATGTTGCATAACCGTACATGCCATCCTTGCAAGGTCTTTGTCGCCGCGACGTGTCCCATCAATTTCATTTAGTTGAAATTTGTGCGACATGTCCCCGGAGGGGACAAAACATCACCCAAGTATCAGTTTACACGAGGGGGAAAGTCGCTGCAACATATCTCTGGGACTTGTACCCGCAACATTTTCATATGTGTGCAAATGTTGTGAGTTTTGTCCCAAGCGCTTGAAACAATAGGAGCTACAGGATAAGAGAACGAATCAAAAGACAGGTCGAGAAGAAGTACAGGACTACTCATCTGCTGACTCATTGTTAACATTTTGCCTCATTAACATACCACTTTGCACAAAGAAGGCATCACACTGGACACGAGTTAACTACAACCATTTGACAGTCAATTTGGCAAGGTGCCGGGTTGAGATTTTTCCCAAGCAAGGATCCTCGCCCCGGCCCAGGTTAAAAAGTCGCTAGTAATAGTTGTTTTTTATTTAATTTAACATTTCCATTAACAAAATATTTTTAAATTCATTCAATTTAATATGTCTATATTGGTTTAATTCAATCGCTTTATATCATTAATAAGCCCTTTGTAGGATCCGGTCGCATGGTACAAAATTACACATTCTGGTACGCCAGTTGCACGGTGGGAATTCAACAAAGGCAGGTCAAGCTAGACTGGTACGAGTTGCTTTGTTTTGAAACTCCCACTGTACAACTTGCGTCCCAGTCTGTGTGATTTTGTACCATGTGACTGGATCGTGCAGAGGGGGCCTATTTCACTCATATCAATTCCTCAATAGTCGTGTAATCAATCTCGAGCACAGGGTCAAGCCATCGAATGAGAAAGAGGAAAGCTTGAGAAAGAATTGATTGCAAATACAATATTGTCGACTAGTAAGGTTCTGCCGGTGTTTTCAGCTTCACTTTTTAAAAACATAGAATAAATTTGCCAAAATTATATTGGGGAAGGAACAGCCGAAGTGCATGCCGCCTGAAGTCGTAAAATGGGGTTGAGAGACCTACTCGACTCCTGACGGTACGTGACATCTGTGCATTTGCTGTTCTCTTAATTGATTTTCGGTATCTCTATGATAATATGATAATAATTATGATAATAATTTTTTATCCGCTTCTCACACAATACAAATTATTATAGTTTTTATATTCATTCATTTCTTTATTGTAATTCTTTTGTTTTACGTATGAAATCAATTTGTATTAGAAATTTGAATTATACTTTGTACGCTATTGATGTTTTAATTTGTATTAGTTATCTTAATTATTTAGTGTGAAATACCTGTAAACTAGCTGGTGAGTATAGCTTGCTGGTCTGACAAAAGCTAAGCGTATTTTCACAATAAAACTGCTATCTATCTAACTGCTATCTATCTATCTATCTATCTATCTCGAGCTTTCTTTCCTTCACATTTGTTCTTGAAGGATACTTAGTGCTGTGTTATTAGGAGGAGTTTCAAGCAGAGTGAGAAAAGGCTAAAATTGTCGCGTTTATTTGAGAAAAAAAACAACAATTGTTAGTGACCGTTTTTATTATCTGATCCGTTTGGATTCAAATACAGTCACAGCAGGCAACAAAACCTATCTGAGGTTGTTTGCTGTCCTCTAACACCTCCTGGACGTTCTCCCTGGCTGTTGTCAGGCTAGAATGTGAAAAAGAAAAATAGTTAAGGATGACGTAAGAGTCAGTAAGGTTTATGTTAAGCACTCAATCCAAAGACTCAGCCATAGTTTTCATATTCAGCTAGTATAGTAAAACTGTGTCACAGTGTCTTCTTTAGTGCACGCTAAGTCATGAAAAATTTCAAGCAACTTTCATTACCGGACAATGCCTGAGGCTAAGATGGTCATTAGGTTTTGAAACCTGTACATGACAGTCTGCGGCAAATTTTACATGAAATTATGAATTTGGCAGAATTGCGTCTAAATCAGCCCTTTACAAAAACTCTTAACAAAGAAACCTACATCAAACATTTGAAATTACTAGGTACTAGCGCATTTTAGTAGAATTCTACTAGTATACTAATGCAAATGCTGTAATCTGATTGGCTGAGCCATTGCACACTATCAGCCATTAGTGTGCAGTGGCTGGAAATCGTCTACGAAATGGCGACGTTTTTTCGTTTTGCCGAAAGTTTTGGAGGAAAATTTTAATGAAAATGGATAATTAAAATTCTGAGAAGACTAAACGACGGACATTTACGGTTTCTTGACTTAAAAAAAGTTGAAATTATCGAAAAAAAAAAATACACGCGCGTACACACTTCAATACCGTTAAATGCCAATTCAAGGCGCAAAGTTTAATAACACGTCGACAAGTAATTGGAAACCGTTACGATTGCAAGAAAGTGATTTTAAAGACCTACCAAAGTACCGTTAAGCTCGATTGCACTTGCACCAGTAATATCCCTCACTGCTGCCTCCACAATGTTCCCAGTAACAAATTTCTTTATGCTCTTATCCTTGGGGAAACAACGTGCACAATAAGTATAACATACAAACTTGGCATGCCCACGGCCATTTCTGTAGCGCCCGCGGTTGCGTCTCTTAAATGTCTATCAAAATAGCAAATACACCCTTGAAGAAAACGTTTTAAGCTTTAAGGAAGAAAATTTACTTACAGCAATACCGGGTTAGTTAAAAACCAAACTCGACATGTTTCTTTGTTTTTATCTAAATAACACACTGGGCACTACTCTCACCGGAACACAAAGCCTTTCACAAAAAAATGTTCAATATCTCATCCTTTTCTTCTTATGCAAAAATCACTCAGATATTTTTCATTACCTGCCTATACTTATATGTATGAAACTCTTTAGTAGAATTTCACTTGAATAGTACAAGTTGGCAGAAGACAAGCTCTTATAGACTGTCAGCTTCAATTAACGCAAGACCTGATCAAGGCTTCCATGTTTTACAAATTAAACGTACTTCTTCACATTTCTCAATCTCATGCACAAAGCCAGATTTCTTTACACCGGTTTTATGCAAAAGCCGTCGGCAAAGATCAGAAAACATTTATTAATGTAAGACTAAAGACAGAAGTTCAGTTCCAGAATTTTGCACAGAAGCGTGCGAGGGACAACGTGGCTTGGGTATCAAGACCGAGAAGAAAACTATTTGCTGACTCATTGTTTACAATTTTCCTCAAACATACCACTTTGCGCAGAGAACGCATCACATTAGGCCGAATTAACTACAAACGTTTAAAGAGCTTGTGAAACTTAGTAACTGGTAAAAGTTTTGGTCTTTTGAGTGTAACATTCATGAGGGGAGATATTAGCTTTCAAAAAGTTGGGTTGCAAATGAGCTCATACATTCGTTATGAAATTTCGAGTTTTAAACCTGCGTCGTGCAAAGAGTATTCATTACATCGGACGCGAAATCCTTGTGCTCTTTCAATAGTCAGAACTTAGTGTTTTTAAGCTCCATCAGAAACTGTACAACTGATGCTAATAAGCAAATGTTCTGAACAAAGATTCTTAAATTAACGCGACAATTTTAGCCTTTTCTCATCCGTAGCGATGTAATTATAAGCTTAAGGATTCAATTGATACCGAAAGTGTAATTCAAGGGAATTTATCCTGCTTAGCAACATAAATCGTACCGGAAATGTTCGTACATCCAAGCTACAAGCCAGCAAAATACTCACCATTTTGATCTCCGACCGAGGAAAAGAGGCCACCTATAGCGAAGGTTTCAATGAGGCAAATCAAACAAATAAACAATCAAGCAATTGTTATACCTGCCAAGTCAAACACGTTTTCCGATTGGGGGAGAATGTGTCGCATGCCATGGGTCAAAAACTCACTAACTATTTTGAGAAACATCAACTTGAACTTTCGACTCGCACGTGATCAGGTCGTGCACCTTGAAACCGAGGCAAATTTGTGTGCAAATCGGCCTGCACTGAAATGCATGTTAAAAGGAACGCCATTGAAATCAGGCAATGTTTCTCACTAGAGACATCATTTATTATTCATGAAAAGGAATTATAATTGCAAAAACATATCAGATTAACAAAAAAGGAAATTTGAAACGTTTTTTGTCCCTAAGCTTTTAATTTAACGCAAGAAAGTCGCCCGCGTTCGGCAACTTTATCTTCGATGGCTGCCGCCAGGAAGGAAGATAGTTATGTCACTGCTGCTTGTGACAAATTTCTTTACAGTCTTATCCTTGGGAACACAAACTTGACATGCCCACAGTCATGCTTGGAGCGCCCGCAGTCAAGTCTTTTCCACGTCTGTCAAAATAGCAAATACACTCTTGAAGAAAATCTTTAAGCCTAAAGGAAGAAAATCTTTTTACAGCAATACTGGGTTGGACACACGAGCAAACTTAACAATGTTTTTGTATCTCAATAGCACAGCGTCACTACTCCACCGGAATACAAAAACGTTCACCAAAAAAAGGAATGTTCAAGGGAGTGTTTCACGGTCCGACGCATGTCTCGAAGTTAAAATACTTTTGTGCGCTTCTTATCAATGTTATCGCTTTAAAACGTCCACTCAGATGTAGTTCATAACTTTGTCATATTGTATAGTCAGTCGTAGCAGAATGACAGATGACCAAAATTCTCAGAAGATTTAAGTGGTTTTAGCGACGCTGTCAAACCGTTGAATTAAGTGTTGATGATTTTACGACTAGTAGGTTACTTACTTACGATTGGTTCATAAACAATGAAAAATGGGCCTGTTTGAGAAAGCCCGCTCAGGTGAATGAATAATACAGGCGCTGAACTGTAAAACTCACCCTTCAAATATCTAATTCTCTTCTTCTTATACAAAATCACTGGGATATTTACAGCACGTGCCTATATTTTATATGTATGAAAACCCTGCTATATGAAGTAAACACTTGGATAGTTTCCTCTTCGTTTAGCCTCGAGGAAATTCACTTTGAATAGAAAAGCTGACAAAAGACAAACTCTTAAGGTGGCCAGACACGAGGGGTCCATGTTGTACTGACATGTTGCGGCAACGAAAGCGTGTGTAGTGCACACTAAGGTGGCATGAAGCAGGGACGTGTAGCGCAGGCATGTAGCAGGAACAAAATCGTAACATTTGCACACATAAACTAAATATTACGGTACATGTCTTAGGGATATCTTCCAAAGACATGTGACATAGTTTTGATAATGCTTTGAGGCACTGCATCATTTAAGTTAAATGGCGGCCATCGAAGTAGAATCGGTCGGGGATGATTCTCCAGCGAAAAATCCTGAGGACAGCGGTCATATTTCTTGGAATAATAGCCACACATATATGCGGTTGCTCATTTCAAGGATAATCCAATTCTATGAGACAAGCAACTAAAAGACAATGCTAACAGACAGAAAAATTAAACAAAAAAATCATCATCATCAAGAAAGAAAAAAATCATCATGATCAGTCATCATCATGAAAATAACATGCAGTTTTCTCATTCGATCCAGATCATTCCAGTCAAAAGCAGCAGCACGAGCACCGCTAAAAAAGGCTGCCATCTTGTTTTTCCCTGTGCACGAGCACAAAGAAGTTTGGTCGTTGTCTCTGATTGGTTCAACTTTTGATTCCGTAGCAGGGACATGTTGCATAACCGTACACACAAAGTTTCATGCCATCCTTGCAAGGTTTTGTCCCGCGACGTGTCCCATAAATTGGATTATCCTTGAAATGAGCAACCGCATATATGTGTGGCTATTATTCCAAGAAATATGACCGCTGTCCTCAGGATTTTTCGCTGGAGAATCATCCCCGACCGATTCTACTTCGATGGCCGCCATTTAACTTAAATGATGCAGTGCCTCAAAGCATTATCAAAACTATGTCACATGTCTTTGGAAGATATCCCTAAGACATGTACCCGTAATATTTAGTTTATGTGTGCAAATGTTACGATTTTGTTCCTGCTACATGCCTGCGCTACACGTCCCTGCTTCATGCCACCTTAGTGTGCACTACACACGCTTTCGTTGCCGCAACATGTCAGTACAACATGACCCCTCGTGTCTGGCCACCTTAAGAGTTTGTCTTTTGTCAGCTTTTCTATTCAAAGTGAATTTCCTCGAGGCTAAACGAAGAGGAAACTATCCAAGTGTTTACTTCATATAGCAGGGTTTTCATACATATAAAATATAGGCACGTGCTGTAAAATATCCCAGTGATTTTGTATAAGAAGAAGAGAATTAGATATTTGAAGGGTGAGTTTTACAGTTCAGCGCCTGTATTATTCATTCACCTGAGCGGGCTTTCTCAAACAGGCCCATTTTTCATTGTTTATGAACCAATCGTAAGTAAGTAACCTACTAGTCGTAAAATCATCAACACTTAATTCAACGGTTGACAGCGTCGCTAAAACCACTTAAATCTTCTGAGAATTTTGGTCATCTGTCATTCTGCTACGACTGACTATACAATATGACAAAGTTATGAACTACATCTGAGTGGACGTTTTAAAGCGATAACATTGATAAGAAGCGCACAAAAGTATTTTAACTTCGAGACATGCGTCGGACCGTGAAACACTCCCTTGAACATTCCTTTTTTTGGTGAACGTTTTTGTATTCCGGTGGAGTAGTGACGCTGTGCTATTGAGATACAAAAACATTGTTAAGTTTGCTCGTGTGTCCAACCCAGTATTGCTGTAAAAAGATTTTCTTCCTTTAGGCTTAAAGATTTTCTTCAAGAGTGTATTTGCTATTTTGACAGACGTGGAAAAGACTTGACTGCGGGCGCTCCAAGCATGACTGTGGGCATGTCAAGTTTGTGTTCCCAAGGATAAGACTGTAAAGAAATTTGTCACAAGCAGCAGTGACATAACTATCTTCCTTCCTGGCGGCAGCCATCGAAGATAAAGTTGCCGAACGCGGGCGACTTTCTTGCGTTAAATTAAAAGCTTAGGGACAAAAAACGTTTCAAATTTCCTTTTTTGTTAATCTGATATGTTTTTGCAATTATAATTCCTTTTCATGAATAATAAATGATGTCTCTAGTGAGAAACATTGCCTGATTTCAATGGCGTTCCTTTTAACATGCATTTCAGTGCAGGCCGATTTGCACACAAATTTGCCTCGGTTTCAAGGTGCACGACCTGATCACGTGCGAGTCGAAAGTTCAAGTTGATGTTTCTCAAAATAGTTAGTGAGTTTTGACCCATGGCATGCGACACATTCTCCCCCAATCGGAAAACGTGTTTGACTTGGCAGGTATAACAATTGCTTGATTGTTTATTTGTTTGATTTGCCTCATTGAAACCTTCGCTATAGGTGGCCTCTTTTCCTCGGTCGGAGATCAAAATGGTGAGTATTTTGCTGGCTTGTAGCTTGGATGTACGAACATTTCCGGTACGATTTATGTTGCTAAGCAGGATAAATTCCCTTGAATTACACTTTCGGTATCAATTGAATCCTTAAGCTTATAATTACATCGCTACGGATGAGAAAAGGCTAAAATTGTCGCGTTAATTTAAGAATCTTTGTTCAGAACATTTGCTTATTAGCATCAGTTGTACAGTTTCTGATGGAGCTTAAAAACACTAAGTTCTGACTATTGAAAGAGCACAAGGATTTCGCGTCCGATGTAATGAATACTCTTTGCACGACGCAGGTTTAAAACTCGAAATTTCATAACGAATGTATGAGCTCATTTGCAACCCAACTTTTTGAAAGCTAATATCTCCCCTCATGAATGTTACACTCAAAAGACCAAAACTTTTACCAGTTACTAAGTTTCACAAGCTCTTTAAACGTTTGTAGTTAATTCGGCCTAATGTGATGCGTTCTCTGCGCAAAGTGGTATGTTTGAGGAAAATTGTAAACAATGAGTCAGCAAATAGTTTTCTTCTCGGTCTTGATACCCAAGCCACGTTGTCCCTCGCACGCTTCTGTGCAAAATTCTGGAACTGAACTTCTGTCTTTAGTCTTACATTAATAAATGTTTTCTGATCTTTGCCGACGGCTTTTGCATAAAACCGGTGTAAAGAAATCTGGCTTTGTGCATGAGATTGAGAAATGTGAAGAAGTACGTTTTAATTTGTAAAACATGGAAGCCTTGATCAGGTCTTGCGTTAATTGAAGCTGACAGTCTATAAGAGCTTGTCTTCTGCCAACTTGTACTATTCAAGTGAAATTCTACTAAAGAGTTTCATACATATAAGTATAGGCAGGTAATGAAAAATATCTGAGTGATTTTTGCATAAGAAGAAAAGGATGAGATATTGAACATTTTTTTGTGAAAGGCTTTGTGTTCCGGTGAGAGTAGTGCCCAGTGTGTTATTTAGATAAAAACAAAGAAACATGTCGAGTTTGGTTTTTAACTAACCCGGTATTGCTGTAAGTAAATTTTCTTCCTTAAAGCTTAAAACGTTTTCTTCAAGGGTGTATTTGCTATTTTGATAGACATTTAAGAGACGCAACCGCGGGCGCTACAGAAATGGCCGTGGGCATGCCAAGTTTGTATGTTATACTTATTGTGCACGTTGTTTCCCCAAGGATAAGAGCATAAAGAAATTTGTTACTGGGAACATTGTGGAGGCAGCAGTGAGGGATATTACTGGTGCAAGTGCAATCGAGCTTAACGGTACTTTGGTAGGTCTTTAAAATCACTTTCTTGCAATCGTAACGGTTTCCAATTACTTGTCGACGTGTTATTAAACTTTGCGCCTTGAATTGGCATTTAACGGTATTGAAGTGTGTACGCGCGTGTATTTTTTTTTTTCGATAATTTCAACTTTTTTTAAGTCAAGAAACCGTAAATGTCCGTCGTTTAGTCTTCTCAGAATTTTAATTATCCATTTTCATTAAAATTTTCCTCCAAAACTTTCGGCAAAACGAAAAAACGTCGCCATTTCGTAGACGATTTCCAGCCACTGCACACTAATGGCTGATAGTGTGCAATGGCTCAGCCAATCAGATTACAGCATTTGCATTAGTATACTAGTAGAATTCTACTAAAATGCGCTAGTACCTAGTAATTTCAAATGTTTGATGTAGGTTTCTTTGTTAAGAGTTTTTGTAAAGGGCTGATTTAGACGCAATTCTGCCAAATTCATAATTTCATGTAAAATTTGCCGCAGACTGTCATGTACAGGTTTCAAAACCTAATGACCATCTTAGCCTCAGGCATTGTCCGGTAATGAAAGTTGCTTGAAATTTTTCATGACTTAGCGTGCACTAAAGAAGACACTGTGACACAGTTTTACTATACTAGCTGAATATGAAAACTATGGCTGAGTCTTTGGATTGAGTGCTTAACATAAACCTTACTGACTCTTACGTCATCCTTAACTATTTTTCTTTTTCACATTCTAGCCTGACAACAGCCAGGGAGAACGTCCAGGAGGTGTTAGAGGACAGCAAACAACCTCAGATAGGTTTTGTTGCCTGCTGTGACTGTATTTGAATCCAAACGGATCAGATAATAAAACGGTCACTAACAATTGTTGTTTTTTTCTCAAATAAACGCGACAATTTTAGCCTTTTCTCACTCTGCTTGAAACTCCTCCTAATAACACAGCACTAAGTATCCTTCAAGAACAAATGTGAAGGAAAGAAAGCTCGAGATAGATAGATAGATAGATAGATAGCAGTTAGATAGATAGCAGTTTTATTGTGAAAATACGCTTAGCTTTTGTCAGACCAGCAAGCTATACTCACCAGCTAGTTTACAGGTATTTCACACTAAATAATTAAGATAACTAATACAAATTAAAACATCAATAGCGTACAAAGTATAATTCAAATTTCTAATACAAATTGATTTCATACGTAAAACAAAAGAATTACAATAAAGAAATGAATGAATATAAAAACTATAATAATTTGTATTGTGTGAGAAGCGGATAAAAAATTATTATCATAATTATTATCATATTATCATAGAGATACCGAAAATCAATTAAGAGAACAGCAAATGCACAGATGTCACGTACCGTCAGGAGTCGAGTAGGTCTCTCAACCCCATTTTACGACTTCAGGCGGCATGCACTTCGGCTGTTCCTTCCCCAATATAATTTTGGCAAATTTATTCTATGTTTTTAAAAAGTGAAGCTGAAAACACCGGCAGAACCTTACTAGTCGACAATATTGTATTTGCAATCAATTCTTTCTCAAGCTTTCCTCTTTCTCATTCGATGGCTTGACCCTGTGCTCGAGATTGATTACACGACTATTGAGGAATTGATATGAGTGAAATAGGCCCCCTCTGCACGATCCAGTCACATGGTACAAAATCACACAGACTGGGACGCAAGTTGTACAGTGGGAGTTTCAAAACAAAGCAACTCGTACCAGTCTAGCTTGACCTGCCTTTGTTGAATTCCCACCGTGCAACTGGCGTACCAGAATGTGTAATTTTGTACCATGCGACCGGATCCTACAAAGGGCTTATTAATGATATAAAGCGATTGAATTAAACCAATATAGACATATTAAATTGAATGAATTTAAAAATATTTTGTTAATGGAAATGTTAAATTAAATAAAAAACAACTATTACTAGCGACTTTTTAACCTGGGCCGGGGCGAGGATCCTTGCTTGGGAAAAATCTCAACCCGGCACCTTGCCAAATTGACTGTCAAATGGTTGTAGTTAACTCGTGTCCAGTGTGATGCCTTCTTTGTGCAAAGTGGTATGTTAATGAGGCAAAATGTTAACAATGAGTCAGCAGATGAGTAGTCCTGTACTTCTTCTCGACCTGTCTTTTGATTCGTTCTCTTATCCTGTAGCTCCTATTGTTTCAAGCGCTTGGGACAAAACTCACAACATTTGCACACATATGAAAATGTTGCGGGTACAAGTCCCAGAGATATGTTGCAGCGACTTTCCCCCTCGTGTAAACTGATACTTGGGTGATGTTTTGTCCCCTCCGGGGACATGTCGCACAAATTTCAACTAAATGAAATTGATGGGACACGTCGCGGCGACAAAGACCTTGCAAGGATGGCATGTACGGTTATGCAACATGTCCCTGCTGCAGAATTAAAAGTTGAACCAACCAGAGACAACGACCAGAATTCCTTGTGCTCGTGCACAGGGAAAAACAAGATGGCAGCCATTAGCAGCGGTGCTCGTGCTGCTGCTTTTGACTGGAATGATTTGCATCGAAAGAGAAAACTGCGTGTTATTTTCATGATGATGACTGATCATGATGATTTTTGTTTTTCTTGATGATGAATTTTTTTAGTTTTCTGCCTGTTAGCATTGTCTTTTAGTTGCTTGTCCCATAGAATTGGATTGTCCTTGAAATGAACAATCGCATATATGTCTGGCTATTATTCCAAGATGACCGCTGTCCTCAGGATTTTTCGCTGGACAATCATCCTCAACTGATTCTACTTCGATGGCCGCCATTTAACTTAAATGATGCAGTGCCTCAAAGCATGCTGGGCATTATCAAAACTATGTCACATGTCGCTGGAAGATATCCCTGGGACATGTACCCGTAATATTTTTATGTCTACAAATGTTATGATTTTGTCCCTGGTACATGTGTCCGCTACACGTCCCTGCTTCATGCCACCTTAGTGTGCACTACATACGTTTTCGTTGCTGCAACATGTCAGTACAACATGACCCCCCGTGTCTTGCCGCCTTGAGGGCTTGTCCTTTGTCAGCTTTTTCTATTCAAAGTGAATTTCCAGGCTAAACGAAGAGGAAACTATCCAAGTGTTTGCTTCATATAGCAGGGTTTTCATACATATAAAATATAGGCACGTGATGTAAAATATCCCAGTGATTTTTGTATAAGAAGAAAATAATCAGATATTTAAAGTGCATATGAAGTGAATTTTTTTTGCATAATTTTACTGTCCAATATATAACTAAATCGATTGTAAACGTTAAAGTTCTCAAAAATAAAATTTAGTCATGTTTTTGGCGCTGAAAACTGCTCAACTTTTGTCAAGAAATGGTCAGGAGACTGGAACGAGTTCTATTGTGCAATTTCATCTCGTGACGTAGTTTTGTGGACAGAATTAATCATAAAGAAGGGTTTTTGAGGCAAAACAACATGTCCAGCGATTCTGAATTGAGTGATTTCTCTGAATCGTCAAATGACGACGAGAATATCGATGTTGTATATAGCCAACACACGCCGTATCGTATTGCAATCTCGTAGTCTTGTCCACAACACACGTCATCAGGACATTTTGGCCGGCGCGATTCGAAGACCATTTTTGAGAGCAAAGTCGCACAATTTTCAGTGTGTTATAAAATCGCCAATTTATTTCAAACACGGTTGAAACTTTGGAACAGTGTCTTTAAAATGTTGGACTTTCAAACAATTGAAACACTGATTTCACTTCATATGCACTTTAAAGGTGGGTTTTACAGTTCAGCGCCTGTATTATTCCTTCACCTGTGCACGCTTTCTTGCACAGGCCCCATTTTTTCATTGTTTATGAACCAATCGTGAAGCAAGGTAAAAATATGCGATATAATCTCCCGACGTTTCCGGCGACTTCAGGACGCCACTATCAGGGTACAAATGAAAACAAAATTAACAAATGCGAGTTCAAAAGTTACGACAGATTTGCATAGCGGAGGTGGCTACACAAATACTTTAGCACGGATAGAATCCGTTTGCACGTTCAAACTAGGTGTTATTGCTTGATGTAAAGCATCTCGTTAACAAGGCAATCGAATTTTGTTCATGAACAACATGAAGTCGCCGAAACGTCGGAGATTATATCGCTTATTTTTACCTGTCTATGTATTACTAAATCATTGTTA
>JAHPZR010042261.1:0-16850 GCA_019787425.1 Platygyra sinensis | reverse complement strand
ATCACTACGAAGTCTAAATTTACAAACTTGGTATCGGACAACACGAAATGTAAAGTTGACCTGAAAACTTGGTTTTAGCGACGTAAAATGAAGAGTTGATTGTTGAAGTTGGAAGTGGATTCGTATTTACCGACATTGCGTTGTTAAGTTCGAAGTTGATTTACGCGAATATTAATGTCGACATGACAAACTCCGATGTCGATGTGTAAAGTTGGATGTTGCGTTACAACTTTGATTTTTGGCGGAGATGGAACGCCATACTGATTTGGAAAGCCTGGAATCTAGTGATTATTTTGATATCAAATACACAAAGATTGGAGAGAAAAAGTCCATGTAAATCGGCGAATTACTTCGAGGGTATTTAATGTAGCATTCGAAAACTGCATAAGGCTTGCATTTGGCATTTTGCTTCGCTGTGCCCGATTTGGGACTCGTTTTTACCTCCATTCATGGCAAAATGTACACAAAGAACCTAGGGATATTCAAAAACATTCTCCGGACAAAATTGTTGAAGGTCCAAGCCTTCAATGGCCGAGTAAGTTTCACTTTTACTTCTATAATATACAGTAAGAAGGCTAACAATAGACGAGTCATGGAGTTCGTGATGTTGTTGTCACGTTTCTGCTGGATGACTCTTTCGAGTTGTTTTGTTCGTGTGTTTATTCTCCGAGCTACAAACTTTAATTATATGTTGTTTCTCTTCAACATAATAAGCAAATCACGTTCATTTGTACTGTTTAGCTATCAAATAAAGAAACTTTGAGCAAATGTCTCGCTCGTGAGGGCAATTTTTTGGCATGAAATTAAATAATGCTTGCAGGGAATCATGGTAGTTGTATGTTGTATTCATCGAGACAAACATCCAGTCCATGATTCCTGCGGCCGCAACTCATAGGGGGAAATGGCTAGCCGCCCACGCAGACGCTCTGAGGGTTCGTCACACACGACAAGCCCAAATTAGCCCGCAAATTGAGTAAAAGCAAATAAAGGTCTTTGTTAATTTACTTTTACTGAGTTACCATTAAATCCCCTACATTTTAAATTCTCATGCTACTGATTCCATCAATAGTTATAAATTAATCATGTTTTTATTTTTGCTTGAAAATTTTGATAACGATCGATTCGAAATTTAGATTCTAAACTAAACAATCCAAAACAAATCATTTCTTGAGACTGGTCTGCAACATTCTGCAACTTTGACTCATTTACGACAGAGATTCCCACCCCTCGAATGTTTTCAATAACATTCTAATTTCTTAATTTTCGTCCAGATCAGCCAGTTGATGTATTGGTACCATAAGAAAGAAACACAGTTCCTCATATATCCTTAAATGAAACAAAAAGGGGCAACTTTGTTTTTCAGAGTGACACTGCAAGAGTTATTTTTTTGGTCCCCTGAAGGTAGCAGCACTCGATGGATTCTTAACAGTTATGACAACAGTTATGACATTGGTTCAATATTTGGTCAACAGCAGCTGGTTGTGGTGAATTATGCCTGTGGTTTTAACCAACTAGAAAAGGGGAAATATTTTGAATGAATAATAATCCTTCTTACTTGATCGCGATCGGAGCATTAGCTTGGACCGGAAGTGGAAGTGGTCGCAAGTTGAACTTGCGGCGTAGAGACTTGCCCTGGGTGGCCAAACAGACTCGCAAGTTTCCTAGCAAGTACACGCAAGTCGCAAAAAAAAGTTAAGACAGGCTATCCTCTATTTCATTGGCTAATAATAGGTTAATGGACGTCACTCAACTTGCGTTGACTTGGGTTGGGTGACCAAACGGTAAAAAACTTGCTTTGACCCGCGTGCAAATTGATCTCGACCAAATTGAGCGCATGTCATCCCAAGTCGACGCAAGTGCGCGCAAGTCTTGGCCAAACGGAGTCGCAAGTAGACCCAAGTTTTCAACTTGCGTCTAGTGCGGCTTCGTTTCACCCGGGCATTTTTTGACTTAATTAGCCTCGCACGTGAACATTGTTGGAACCTTAGTATTATTTTTGTCTTAATTAGCCGTTGCCTGAATGTAAGCTTGGTTTTCATATGTCGGGAAAATCCCATACCGTCTGGGATTTTACTGTTTCCCGACCGTCCCAGATTTTGCCGACTAATGAAACCTCTAAATCGTAGATATCCCCGACGTCTGGGATGAACGGGGACAAATTTGGAGAATCGGGAGCGTCTCTACTTTCCCGACGCGTCCCAGATTTCTGCGATGGCCGGCGATCATTCCCGACAAATTAAAACTCAAATTTATACCTTCGGAGACGTCGGCTTCCGTCGGCGATGGATTTAGTTTATTACCATGCAATCCCCTAAATTGCTGGGCTCCAATCCCCCTATCGAGAAAATCTGGGATAGCTTCTTAAGAATATCCGATATATCGGCAAAATCTGTGATGGTTGGCAAAAGGTAAAATCTCCGACCGTCCATTTTCCCGGCATATGAAAATCAGGCTTTAGTTAGTTCGCGAAGTTTGCACTGTAGCTTGGTCGGGCTGAAGAATATCTTTCGTTATACGATAGTTAGAGCGAATTTCAACTGAGTGTCGAAAATAATTGCCGGATTACTTTGGTTTTGGTTTTACGACACTAAATTGAAAACCGCTCTAATCAGGTATGGAATTCTTGGGTTTCTCGTGACGTCATCATAACTAAAGGGCCACCAAAGTTATTATCTTCATCAGGCATGAGAGGGGGCAAATTTATATCTTTAAACAACTTTCAGCTCAAGAATATGCTTCGTCTAAAAACGGGCACATTCTAAATTTCAGAGTTATGTAAGTAAAAAAAAAAAAAAAAATACAGCATTTATCTAGCGCTTCATCCTGACACTCAAAGCGCTTTACAACAATTTGTGGGGGGAGGGGGGAGCGGGGCTTTTCCAGACTGCTTATTTAGGCCAAACTGCAGCCACGCAGTTCACCATCTTATTAGAGAGAATAATAGGATACACAGGTGCCCCCAGAACAGAATAAGTGATAAACCATCACACTGGGGACGACGTCCCCTACTCTTTTCGAACAGTGTATGGGTTCTTTAACGTCCGACACCAGTACTGTGAGACGGGGCCTACGGTTTATCGTCCTCATCCGAGAAGACTTGAAAGTCTAACCATTTGCAGATGTCATTACAAAGGCAGCACTTTCTCCTCAGTTATTTAAAGACCCTGAGTGTTGGTCCGGTCAAGGTAACCTGCAATCTCCCGCACGGCAGTCCGGCCGTGCTCTACGAACTGAGCTAACCGGTGCGTGCGCGACATAAAACTATGTAGGTCTTTATCGAAAAATCTATCCTTTTCTCGGGAATTTTCGCTTTTTTCAGTATTACGAAACGTGCTTATTTAAACGTTTGCTTGATCCGGTCCAGATAATCAGTTTACAATATTTTCCGGCCGTCATGTTGGTATCCCTTGGAGGTACACCAACATGGCGGCTCCATACCGGCTCTGTAAATTTGTGCAAAATACATCGACAAATATTTGAAGATCGGGAAAAATGTACAAACCCAAAACTTGGAGAAGTGTCTTAATTATTTATCTCCTAGAGCATTATAATTTCTTGAGTTTATTCACTGAATAGTTTTCGAATTATTTTTCTAATTGCGTGACGGTATGTATCGTTTTTTTTCCAAACGCTGTGATGTCCCCCGCGGTGACCTCTGGGTTATGGTTCTGAGACCTATGCAACCGCGTCTTGTAGAACCAGGATCTCACGGTCGAACCGTCTGTGATTTGATTGGTTGATAGAATAACAAACCAAAACCGTAGGCAGCGCTTCGCGTTCGCCTCTCGAAAACGAATTTATCTTTTGCAGTTATTTGAACGTTTGCTTTCTGGTTCGACAAAAACTCCAGCGAATGGCATCGGTAAGTAGTGTTGTTTCAGCTTGCCGATCATGGCTTTTTGAATTCACTGATTTTTGGTTCTTTCACGTGGATTTCAGTCAAGTTCGAACGTCGAAAATCTTCACCCACAAATCATCAAGAAAGTTGTTAAAGAACTAACCAGTTTATCAAGCGATCCACCTGAAGGTATTAAAGTTTTTACCAACGAACAGGATGTAACAGACATTCAGCAACAATAGAAGGCCCAGGTATGTTTTTCCACTGTTTTGGAGGTTTGAAATACACTCAGAGATCCATAGATCTAAGATCGATTTGAATTCAATTCTAGTGTCGATTATTCTAGTGTCTTCAAATTTCGCGTGAATCGAAAATTTTTACTTGGATTGCCATTTTCTTCCATCCTTGACAGCTGGAACGCCTTATGAAGGAGGACTCTTTCGTGTAAAACTAGTTCTGGGGAAAGATTTTCCTGCTGCGCCTCCTAAAGGTAGAACTTTCTTTGTGTCTGAGGTTCAATTCAGCTGTACAATCATTATCGTTTGCAGTTTAAGTTCTGCTGTGTTTCTTTTCACCAATCTTTTAAGAAATCCAGCCTTTCTTCTTTACATGTATCAATAGTTTTCTCATCATTTGAAAGCTGAGTAAAGTTTCAAGGATTTGAGTCTTGAGCTTTCAAGTTTATATTCGCGGCTACAGCTTATGCACTAGTCACTTGAAACCCCCACCCCCCCCCCCCCCTCCTCCCCAGACTCGGGACAGATGGGTGGATTTGACAAAGGCCCTGATCAAATCATACCAAAACCTTCAGCCCCTGGGGAAAATGTTGAGATCAAATTTTCCTCTCCCCTGAACAAATTGGCAAGGGATTTTAAAAAAAAAAGCAACAACAACAAACAAACAAACAGAATAAAACGAAAAGAAACCGTTCACACTGAATTGATCAGGAACAAAATATACTTTAATAAGGCAATAGTTTTCTTTTAATACATCTCAGTTTGCAACAGAGCATTTCTGAACAGTGATAGCTTTGAAAATGTTGAACAGCACATTCAGTGCAAAGCTGCTTTCCACTTGGTGCATCCACAAGTCCCACGCATTCGAAATGGAACCACTCTATAGGGTAGCCAGGATTATCACAAGCAATCATATTACCAGGCTCTGGACCACGCAAAAGACACCAGAACTCATTCCCAGCAGTGGCTACCTTAACTGGACTTCTGCCTGGCTGACTTCTGTTTTCTTGCAACAGCAGCTTTACAAGCACTGGCTTGTCGTCACTTCCGTCTTTACAGAATCAAGATGTGTTACCCACATTTCAATGTTCTCAATACTTAAAAGGGTTTGCTTTGCAAGTTCTTTTACATCTTCTGAGTTCAAGTCTCAGCTCTCCTTTTGAGTTTTCTCAACGCTTTTCTTGATAACAGTACTAGGAGGGTAAGTATGAGCTGCGGGTAAATCGCTGCTGTCTGTGGCTAAAACCTTTTCCAGACACATAAAGTGCCCCTTGCAAAACCCATTGCAATTCTTACAGTCCGTAGATCCCCAAGGTCGCTTTGGATCTGGCATTGGTAAAGGCAGGAACTGAACACTGGGTCCGCTGGTGCTAGGTCCGCCACTTACTCATCTGTGGGTCTTCCTCTCTGGCAAATGGGATGATTGCACTCCGCTTTGTGGCTGATTTAGCAACAGGATGGGAATGTCAGATGATGACTGGAGGGTGCGCAGAATGGCCTGGATTCTGTTCTAATTTGACCATATTTGGGTACTCGTTCTGCATGCGCCGTCGTCAAGTGATGTTCCTGTTCTCTTGCGAAATCAGCCTAATGGATGGGGCCAAAATGACAACGTGCATTGATCGACTTCGCGACAAACTTCGGTGCCAGTCTTTTTCAACCCCAGTCAAATCTCCCTGATTCCCCGAGGTGGGGACATATAAAGAAGCAAAACACATCTTATCTACCACTCGTGGGGGACATCTCTCTGATCAAAAGTGCTTATATGCACCTATTATCCCCCTATCTGTCCCAGGTCCAGGGGGGCTGGGGGTTTCAATTGACTAGTGCATTACAATGTCCAAAGCTCTTGCTTGGAAGAGTGTAGCCTGGAAACTGTTTCAAATATTTTTGAGTGATGGATCCAGATAATTGTAGATGTCCAATACAAATTGCTTATCATAAGATAGTGTTTATCAGACAATGTTTGGACTTTCTTTGCGAGATTTGTATGAATTGTACTAGACAAATAGAGATTCGATTCTGTACACTCTCTGATTGGCCAAGTACAGTGGAGTTATTATCTAGAGTTAGTTACCTAGAGTATGCTCGACAGAAAAAATGTTGTTTTACCCCGCATATGAAATATATATCTTAATTTCGGCGCTAAGCCTGCTCCTACCCCTGCCTGCAGAGCTTGTCAGGCATTTATTCTGTTTTGAAAAATAAAGCTTGTCGATGAACCAAAATACATTTCCCACAATCCCCTTAGTTTGTGAAGACGTTCCAATCTTTGGGCAGGATAACACCACACCATCGTGATGACCTGTTATATAAGAAATGCCCTACCCTGGGGCAGGAAAAGTTATTAAATGGTGGGGAGGCGTGGAATATTGATGGAATATTTTGAGGGTTTGGACCTCTAAGTTTGCTTGTTATCGCAAGGTGCATGAACCAACATTGCTTTTGTTTGATTGCTTGGAGAGCCGTGCGAAAAAAAAAAACAAAAAAAAACAGCAAGAGGGTTTGGATGAAGAGGAACAGCATGCCTGTGAACATTTCCAAAGAAAGCTCTTCCTGTATACCTTCTGATTCGTCAATTTTGACTGGACATTTTTGTTACACAATCCACACTTCTCTTTTTCTTCTGTCAATATTGATTGTGCTGGTCCCTGACTAACAGAACACCTAATGTTAATGCTTCTAAAAAGGTATTGTTGATGAAATATAAAACTAATAAGTGCAATCTATTTCTGAGGAACATTGTTTCACTCTGGTGGAGGTGGATAGAGGCCTCCAAAAAGAAAATTAGGAGATTAGTTAACCACATAAATAGCTAAACTGTATTATTATCATTTTGTTTCTTCAGGATTTTTCTTAACAAAAATCTTCCACCCAAATGTAGCTAGCAATGGAGAAATCTGTGTAAACACACTAAAAAAGGATTGGAAACCAGAACTTGGAGTTAAACATATTTTATTGGTGAGCCAGATAATATAGAGTTTATGATCATGATCTCAGGAGGATCGATTCTAACATAGAATTTATATACAGTTTAATGTACTTTTGGAAACGGTTTTTATGCACTGTGGTATGGCATCAGATGATACACTTGAATGTGCTTGTCTTTCAATCTGACAGTGCTATGTGTCTAGTTAATGTATTTATCTGGTAAATACTACTGAGGAATATACATGTATAAGGACACTGAATGAGAAAGAGTACTTAATGTGCTACAGTAAAACTTTAACTAACAGTGGCAATTAGTTATTTATTTTTCATCCCAGTCAGTTGTACATATATAGTGTCAAATCTCCAAACTTTTTCTTGAACCCTCAATTTTTGAACTTTCCATTAACTTGAACCAGAGTTGTTTTCCTCTCCTCAGTCAACCACTGTAATTTTAACCACTGTCCTAGTTTTTACTTAAGGACGTTCGCACCCATTGCTACTGTGCATCTGTAGTGCGCACGCTATTCATTGGTGGAGCGCGTGCCACATCATTTTTAAGCGCGCGCACTGAGTCGAAAACTCAACAAAATACAGAGCTGATGACCTTTGCATTAACTTTGTGTGCGAATATTTTTGTTGCATGCTCGGTGACCCCCACTTTTTTTTCGGCAGATCACTTCCTTTTCTGATTCTTTCCATTATACTAAAAAACAAAAAAAATATGTACGTGGGAAGTTCTAATTATTTCTCATATACTATTAAAATAGGGTCGAATTGGTACATGGATACTGGCGTGCGTAACTTAGAAGATGTACTTTTTTAAGGCTGATTCTAGCTGATTTAATGACATATGTAGCAAAGATCTATCAAATAGGCCTATATATGCTGTGTTAAACACACATAACTTAGGTATGATTCTTCAACTTATAAATATATGCCTATAGTAATGAATCCAGCCAGAATCGCCTCAGCCACTGGAAATCCTAGAAATGCTATGATCTGTGATGCGCCTTATCTTCAAAACGAGTTTGGTGACCCCAGATTTTTTTTACGTTTTTCATCTAATCTTATATTTTCTACCGCAGTCAAAGTTTTAAAAAAATCTGTACGTGGGAAGTTTTTGGGCGCGAACGTCCTTAAGCCAATTTTTGTTTTCTTTGGATGTTTAAAAATTGGGGATTCCACTATGTGCAGCACTGATGGTCTCGAACACTAAGTTTTCTTTGTAAAAGCGCTGTTACCGCTGAGGTCAATACATCTTGAACAGGTGACAGAAATGATGTCATTAAGCATGGCTGTGGTCTAACAAAAATTACGAGCAACCCAAAGTTTCCTCACCATGACATCCAGAGTGTCCAGTACGGTGGCCCAAAAGGGTCAATCACAAATCAGTTTATCGAAAAGCGACAGGAAACAGATTTGCGCAAAGGGCACAATATTTGTGTTATGCGAAAACAGAATTGTGCCCAAAAGGCAAATCAGTTACCAGAGACAAAACGATAAACTGATTTGTGATTGACCCTTTTGGGCCACCGTACTGGACACTCTGGATGTCATGGTGAGGAAACTTTGGGTTGCTCGTAATTTTTGTTAGACCACAGCCATGCTTAATGACATCATTTCTGTCACCTGTTCAAGATGTATTGACCTCAGCGGTAACAGCGCTTTTACAAAGAAAACTTAGTGTTCGAGACCATCAGTGCTGCACATAGTGGAATCCCCAATTTTTAAACATCCAAAGAAAACAAAAATTGGCTTAAGGACGTTCGCGCCCAAAAACTTCCCACGTACAGATTTTTTTAAAACTTTGACTGCGGTAGAAAATAATAAGATTAGATGAAAAACGTAAAAAAAATCTGGGTCACCAAACTCGTTTTGAAGATAAGGCGCATCACAGATCATAGCATTTCTAGGATTTCCAGTGGCTGAGGCGATTCTGGCTGGATTCATTACTATAGGCATATATTTATAAGTTGAAGAATCATACCTAAGTTATGTGTGTTTAACACAGCATATATAGGCCTATTTGATAGATCTTTGCTACATATGTCATTAAATCAGCTAGAATCAGCCTTAAAAAAGTACATCTTCTAAGTTACGCACGCCAGTATCCATGTACCAATTCGACCCTATTTTAATAGTATATGAGAAATAATTAGAACTTCCCACGTACATATTTTTTTTGTTTTTTAGTATAATGGAAAGAATCAGAAAAGGAAGTGATCTGCCGAAAAAAAAGTGGGGGTCACCGAGCATGCAACAAAAATATTCGCACACAAAGTTAATGCAAAGGTCATCAGCTCTGTATTTTGTTGAGTTTTCGACTCAGTGCGCGCGCTTAAAAATGATGTGGCACGCGCTCCACCAATGAATAGCGTGCGCACTACAGATGCACAGTAGCAATGGGTGCGAACGTCCTTAAGTAAAAACTAGGACAGTGGTTAAAATTACAGTGGTTGACTGAGGAGAGGAAAACAACTCTGGTTCAAGTTAATGGAAAGTTCAAAAATTGAGGGTTCAAGAAAAAGTTTGGAGATTTGACACTATATATGTACAACTGACTGGGATGAAAAATAAATAACTAATTGCCACTGTTAGTTAAAGTTTTACTGTAGCACATTAAGTACTCTTTCTCATTCAGTGTCCTTATACATGTATATTCCTCAGTAGTATTTACCAGATAAATACATTAACTAGACACATAGCACTGTCAGATTGAAAGACAAGCACATTCAAGTGTATCATCTGATGCCATACCACAGTGCATAAAAACCGTTTCCAAAAGTACATTAAACTGTATATAAATTCTATGTTAGAATCGATCCTCCTGAGATCATGATCATAAACTCTATATTATCTGGCTCACCAATAAAATATGTTTAACTCCAAGTTCTGGTTTCCAATCCTTTTTTAGTGTGTTTACACAGATTTCTCCATTGCTAGCTACATTTGGGTGGAAGATTTTTGTTAAGAAAAATCCTGAAGAAACAAAATGATAATAATACAGTTTAGCTATTTATGTGGTTAACTAATCTCCTAATTTTCTTTTTGGAGGCCTCTATCCACCTCCACCAGAGTGAAACAATGTTCCTCAGAAATAGATTGCACTTATTAGTTTTATATTTCATCAACAATACCTTTTTAGAAGCATTAACATTAGGTGTTC
The DNA here is from genome assembly GCA_019787425.1 of Platygyra sinensis. Lineage (NCBI taxonomy): Eukaryota > Metazoa > Cnidaria > Anthozoa > Scleractinia > Merulinidae > Platygyra > Platygyra sinensis. Next base: position 6,679 of record JAHPZR010042261.1, on the reverse strand, counting down.
TGTTAGTCAGGGACCAGCACAATCAATATTGACAGAAGAAAAAGAGAAGTGTGGATTGTGTAACAAAAATGTCCAGTCAAAATTGACGAATCAGAAGGTATACAGGAAGAGCTTTCTTTGGAAATGTTCACAGGCATGCTGTTCCTCTTCATCCAAACCCTCTTGCTGTTTTTTTTTGTTTTTTTTTTTCGCACGGCTCTCCAAGCAATCAAACAAAAGCAATGTTGGTTCATGCACCTTGCGATAACAAGCAAACTTAGAGGTCCAAACCCTCAAAATATTCCATCAATATTCCACGCCTCCCCCACCATTTAATAACTTTTCCTGCCCCAGGGTAGGGCATTTCTTATATAACAGGTCATCACGATGGTGTGGTGTTATCCTGCCCAAAGATTGGAACGTCTTCACAAACTAAGGGGATTGTGGGAAATGTATTTTGGTTCATCGACAAGCTTTATTTTTCAAAACAGAATAAATGCCTGACAAGCTCTGCAGGCAGGGGTAGGAGCAGGCTTAGCGCCGAAATTAAGATATATATTTCATATGCGGGGTAAAACAACATTTTTTCTGTCGAGCATACTCTAGGTAACTAACTCTAGATAATAACTCCACTGTACTTGGCCAATCAGAGAGTGTACAGAATCGAATCTCTATTTGTCTAGTACAATTCATACAAATCTCGCAAAGAAAGTCCAAACATTGTCTGATAAACACTATCTTATGATAAGCAATTTGTATTGGACATCTACAATTATCTGGATCCATCACTCAAAAATATTTGAAACAGTTTCCAGGCTACACTCTTCCAAGCAAGAGCTTTGGACATTGTAATGCACTAGTCAATTGAAACCCCAGCCCCCCTGGACCTGGGACAGATAGGGGGATAATAGGTGCATATAAGCACTTTTGATCAGAGAGATGTCCCCCACGAGTGGTAGATAAGATGTGTTTTGCTTCTTTATATGTCCCCACCTCGGGGAATCAGGGAGATTTGACTGGGTTGAAAAAGACTGGCACCGAAGTTTGTCGCGAAGTCGATCAATGCACGTTGTCATTTTGGCCCCATCCATTAGGCTGATTTCGCAAGAGAACAGGAACATCACTTGACGACGGCGCATGCAGAACGAGTACCCAAATATGGTCAAATTAGAACAGAATCCAGGCCATTCTGCGCACCCTCCAGTCATCATCTGACATTCCCATCCTGTTGCTAAATCAGCCACAAAGCGGAGTGCAATCATCCCATTTGCCAGAGAGGAAGACCCACAGATGAGTAAGTGGCGGACCTAGCACCAGCGGACCCAGTGTTCAGTTCCTGCCTTTACCAATGCCAGATCCAAAGCGACCTTGGGGATCTACGGACTGTAAGAATTGCAATGGGTTTTGCAAGGGGCACTTTATGTGTCTGGAAAAGGTTTTAGCCACAGACAGCAGCGATTTACCCGCAGCTCATACTTACCCTCCTAGTACTGTTATCAAGAAAAGCGTTGAGAAAACTCAAAAGGAGAGCTGAGACTTGAACTCAGAAGATGTAAAAGAACTTGCAAAGCAAACCCTTTTAAGTATTGAGAACATTGAAATGTGGGTAACACATCTTGATTCTGTAAAGACGGAAGTGACGACAAGCCAGTGCTTGTAAAGCTGCTGTTGCAAGAAAACAGAAGTCAGCCAGGCAGAAGTCCAGTTAAGGTAGCCACTGCTGGGAATGAGTTCTGGTGTCTTTTGCGTGGTCCAGAGCCTGGTAATATGATTGCTTGTGATAATCCTGGCTACCCTATAGAGTGGTTCCATTTCGAATGCGTGGGACTTGTGGATGCACCAAGTGGAAAGCAGCTTTGCACTGAATGTGCTGTTCAACATTTTCAAAGCTATCACTGTTCAGAAATGCTCTGTTGCAAACTGAGATGTATTAAAAGAAAACTATTGCCTTATTAAAGTATATTTTGTTCCTGATCAATTCAGTGTGAACGGTTTCTTTTCGTTTTATTCTGTTTGTTTGTTTGTTGTTGTTGCTTTTTTTTTAAAATCCCTTGCCAATTTGTTCAGGGGAGAGGAAAATTTGATCTCAACATTTTCCCCAGGGGCTGAAGGTTTTGGTATGATTTGATCAGGGCCTTTGTCAAATCCACCCATCTGTCCCGAGTCTGGGGAGGAGGGGGGGGGGGGGTGGGGGTTTCAAGTGACTAGTGCATAAGCTGTAGCCGCGAATATAAACTTGAAAGCTCAAGACTCAAATCCTTGAAACTTTACTCAGCTTTCAAATGATGAGAAAACTATTGATACATGTAAAGAAGAAAGGCTGGATTTCTTAAAAGATTGGTGAAAAGAAACACAGCAGAACTTAAACTGCAAACGATAATGATTGTACAGCTGAATTGAACCTCAGACACAAAGAAAGTTCTACCTTTAGGAGGCGCAGCAGGAAAATCTTTCCCCAGAACTAGTTTTACACGAAAGAGTCCTCCTTCATAAGGCGTTCCAGCTGTCAAGGATGGAAGAAAATGGCAATCCAAGTAAAAATTTTCGATTCACGCGAAATTTGAAGACACTAGAATAATCGACACTAGAATTGAATTCAAATCGATCTTAGATCTATGGATCTCTGAGTGTATTTCAAACCTCCAAAACAGTGGAAAAACATACCTGGGCCTTCTATTGTTGCTTGAATGTCTGTTACATCCTGTTCGTTGGTAAAAACTTTAATACCTTCAGGTGGATCGCTTGATAAACTGGTTAGTTCTTTAACAACTTTCTTGATGATTTGTGGGTGAAGATTTTCGACGTTCGAACTTGACTGAAATCCACGTGAAAGAACCAAAAATCAGTGAATTCAAAAAGCCATGATCGGCAAGCTGAAACAACACTACTTACCGATGCCATTCGCTGGAGTTTTTGTCGAACCAGAAAGCAAACGTTCAAATAACTGCAAAAGATAAATTCGTTTTCGAGAGGCGAACGCGAAGCGCTGCCTACGGTTTTGGTTTGTTATTCTATCAACCAATCAAATCACAGACGGTTCGACCGTGAGATCCTGGTTCTACAAGACGCGGTTGCATAGGTCTCAGAACCATAACCCAGAGGTCACCGCGGGGGACATCACAGCGTTTGGAAAAAAAACGATACATACCGTCACGCAATTAGAAAAATAATTCGAAAACTATTCAGTGAATAAACTCAAGAAATTATAATGCTCTAGGAGATAAATAATTAAGACACTTCTCCAAGTTTTGGGTTTGTACATTTTTCCCGATCTTCAAATATTTGTCGATGTATTTTGCACAAATTTACAGAGCCCGGTATGGAGCCGCCATGTTGGTGTACCTCCAAGGGATACCAACATGACGGCCGGAAAATATTGTAAACTGATTATCTGGACCGGATCAAGCAAACGTTTAAATAAGCACGTTTCGTAATACTGAAAAAAGCGAAAATTCCCGAGAAAAGGATAGATTTTTCGATAAAGACCTACATAGTTTTATGTCGCGCACGCACCGGTTAGCTCAGTTCGTAGAGCACGGCCGGACTGCCGTGCGGGAGATTGCAGGTTACCTTGACCGGACCAACACTCAGGGTCTTTAAATAACTGAGGAGAAAGTGCTGCCTTTGTAATGACATCTGCAAATGGTTAGACTTTCAAGTCTTCTCGGATGAGGACGATAAACCGTAGGCCCCGTCTCACAGTACTGGTGTCGGACGTTAAAGAACCCATACACTGTTCGAAAAGAGTAGGGGACGTCGTCCCCAGTGTGATGGTTTATCACTTATTCTGTTCTGGGGGCACCTGTGTATCCTATTATTCTCTCTAATAAGATGGTGAACTGCGTGGCTGCAGTTTGGCCTAAATAAGCAGTCTGGAAAAGCCCCGCTCCCCCTCCCCCCACAAATTGTTGTAAAGCGCTTTGAGTGTCAGGATGAAGCGCTAGATAAATGCTGTATTTTTTTTTTTTTTTTTACTTACATAACTCTGAAATTTAGAATGTGCCCGTTTTTAGACGAAGCATATTCTTGAGCTGAAAGTTGTTTAAAGATATAAATTTGCCCCCTCTCATGCCTGATGAAGATAATAACTTTGGTGGCCCTTTAGTTATGATGACGTCACGAGAAACCCAAGAATTCCATACCTGATTAGAGCGGTTTTCAATTTAGTGTCGTAAAACCAAAACCAAAGTAATCCGGCAATTATTTTCGACACTCAGTTGAAATTCGCTCTAACTATCGTATAACGAAAGATATTCTTCAGCCCGACCAAGCTACAGTGCAAACTTCGCGAACTAACTAAAGCCTGATTTTCATATGCCGGGAAAATGGACGGTCGGAGATTTTACCTTTTGCCAACCATCACAGATTTTGCCGATATATCGGATATTCTTAAGAAGCTATCCCAGATTTTCTCGATAGGGGGATTGGAGCCCAGCAATTTAGGGGATTGCATGGTAATAAACTAAATCCATCGCCGACGGAAGCCGACGTCTCCGAAGGTATAAATTTGAGTTTTAATTTGTCGGGAATGATCGCCGGCCATCGCAGAAATCTGGGACGCGTCGGGAAAGTAGAGACGCTCCCGATTCTCCAAATTTGTCCCCGTTCATCCCAGACGTCGGGGATATCTACGATTTAGAGGTTTCATTAGTCGGCAAAATCTGGGACGGTCGGGAAACAGTAAAATCCCAGACGGTATGGGATTTTCCCGACATATGAAAACCAAGCTTACATTCAGGCAACGGCTAATTAAGACAAAAATAATACTAAGGTTCCAACAATGTTCACGTGCGAGGCTAATTAAGTCAAAAAATGCCCGGGTGAAACGAAGCCGCACTAGACGCAAGTTGAAAACTTGGGTCTACTTGCGACTCCGTTTGGCCAAGACTTGCGCGCACTTGCGTCGACTTGGGATGACATGCGCTCAATTTGGTCGAGATCAATTTGCACGCGGGTCAAAGCAAGTTTTTTACCGTTTGGTCACCCAACCCAAGTCAACGCAAGTTGAGTGACGTCCATTAACCTATTATTAGCCAATGAAATAGAGGATAGCCTGTCTTAACTTTTTTTTGCGACTTGCGTGTACTTGCTAGGAAACTTGCGAGTCTGTTTGGCCACCCAGGGCAAGTCTCTACGCCGCAAGTTCAACTTGCGACCACTTCCACTTCCGGTCCAAGCTAATGCTCCGATCGCGATCAAGTAAGAAGGATTATTATTCATTCAAAATATTTCCCCTTTTCTAGTTGGTTAAAACCACAGGCATAATTCACCACAACCAGCTGCTGTTGACCAAATATTGAACCAATGTCATAACTGTTGTCATAACTGTTAAGAATCCATCGAGTGCTGCTACCTTCAGGGGACCAAAAAAATAACTCTTGCAGTGTCACTCTGAAAAACAAAGTTGCCCCTTTTTGTTTCATTTAAGGATATATGAGGAACTGTGTTCTTTCTTATGGTACCAATACATCAACTGGCTGATCTGGACGAAAATTAAGAAATTAGAATGTTATTGAAAACATTCGAGGGGTGGGAATCTCTGTCGTAAATGAGTCAAAGTTGCAGAATGTTGCAGACCAGTCTCAAGAAATGATTTGTTTTGGATTGTTTAGTTTAGAATCTAAATTTCGAATCGATCGTTATCAAAATTTTCAAGCAAAAATAAAAACATGATTAATTTATAACTATTGATGGAATCAGTAGCATGAGAATTTAAAATGTAGGGGATTTAATGGTAACTCAGTAAAAGTAAATTAACAAAGACCTTTATTTGCTTTTACTCAATTTGCGGGCTAATTTGGGCTTGTCGTGTGTGACGAACCCTCAGAGCGTCTGCGTGGGCGGCTAGCCATTTCCCCCTATGAGTTGCGGCCGCAGGAATCATGGACTGGATGTTTGTCTCGATGAATACAACATACAACTACCATGATTCCCTGCAAGCATTATTTAATTTCATGCCAAAAAATTGCCCTCACGAGCGAGACATTTGCTCAAAGTTTCTTTATTTGATAGCTAAACAGTACAAATGAACGTGATTTGCTTATTATGTTGAAGAGAAACAACATATAATTAAAGTTTGTAGCTCGGAGAATAAACACACGAACAAAACAACTCGAAAGAGTCATCCAGCAGAAACGTGACAACAACATCACGAACTCCATGACTCGTCTATTGTTAGCCTTCTTACTGTATATTATAGAAGTAAAAGTGAAACTTACTCGGCCATTGAAGGCTTGGACCTTCAACAATTTTGTCCGGAGAATGTTTTTGAATATCCCTAGGTTCTTTGTGTACATTTTGCCATGAATGGAGGTAAAAACGAGTCCCAAATCGGGCACAGCGAAGCAAAATGCCAAATGCAAGCCTTATGCAGTTTTCGAATGCTACATTAAATACCCTCGAAGTAATTCGCCGATTTACATGGACTTTTTCTCTCCAATCTTTGTGTATTTGATATCAAAATAATCACTAGATTCCAGGCTTTCCAAATCAGTATGGCGTTCCATCTCCGCCAAAAATCAAAGTTGTAACGCAACATCCAACTTTACACATCGACATCGGAGTTTGTCATGTCGACATTAATATTCGCGTAAATCAACTTCGAACTTAACAACGCAATGTCGGTAAATACGAATCCACTTCCAACTTCAACAATCAACTCTTCATTTTACGTCGCTAAAACCAAGTTTTCAGGTCAACT
>JAHPZR010042259.1:0-19391 GCA_019787425.1 Platygyra sinensis | reverse complement strand
TCCTTTTTTTGCTTTGCATTTCGTAGTCTTTCGTTCTTTACTTTAATAGAAACAGTTCTATGCTTCGTAACTAAGCTTTCATAACAAGTTAATTCTTGTCGAGTCTCCAGCCGAGCCGTGCTTGTTGTGCTACAGCTAAACATTTTCGTGAACGCTTTTCTAGGTCCGCTCTGTGGTATCCTGAGGCAGGCCTTCATTATCCAGTCTCTGGGCTTGCTTATCACTACCTTGTGGGCCCAGAACGGGTCGTTCATAGTCGAGAAAGACCATTTCATGATTCTGAAGCCGAGGCGGGCTTTTTGCAGGTTAGTGAAAATGAATTTAAAACAGATCTGAGAATATCCTTGTTGAGATCATGTTCAGCCAAAAGATAAAGCAACGCGACACACACTTTACAGCAAAAGCTCTTACGTTTAATTGTCAGGAGGAGATTGTGCTGACAAGGGAGAGGTATCCGTGTCTGACAAAAATTGATAGGTTTATTTGAAATGAACGTTAACCTATGCACGCCAAGCGGACCTACATTTATATAACGGGTCGGAAGGGTCTTGGCCACACCATGACCCAATTTGGATATTAAAACACAGCAAAAAAAAGATGTGTCGCACTACAAGTCTTCATCGTCTTAAGACTATTTTCTACTCTTAAAGGCGACCTGACCCAATTTGGATATTAAAACACAGCAAAAAAAAAATGTGTCGCACTACAAGCGGTCTTCATCTTCTTGAGACTATTTTCTACTCTTAAAGGCGATCAAGGAATATGATGAGTTCGAAGAATGGATTGATGGTTCTTCCAAGCTTCGCTACTCGCCCTACAGCAGAGAGGCCCAAGCTCACATTTCAGGCTGGGCCATGAAGTACACTAACAACCATAATAAGTTTGTGTTGAAGAAGACTTGTGTTGGAGTATTGCTCTGTAGCCAGGACTGTACTTTACCGAATGGACTCAAGATTGTCGTCAGACCTGCTATATCCGATAAAGGTTAGCGGCAAATGTTATCCATTGTCAAATTGGCGGTGTTTGTGGTCTTGGGAACGTAAAGTAGTTTACATGAATTACTATTATTGATTAAAATTTCAACCAAATTTCTTGACATGGTTACCATAGGGCAAAATAGAAAAGACGACAGTTTACTTGCTATTTTCGTTATTTATTCAATTTTCAGCAATAGGAATAAGATCAGTCTTTCCTCAAGCAAAGTTTATGATAAGTTGATTAGAATGACTGAAAAAAAAGTTGGGGTGCCCGTGCTCGTTGGTGAGCTATAGCCATTTTCCTTCATGTTTTCAATATGCGCGTGCACGCGGGCGCGCTAAATGACGCCATAAATTATGCGCAGAAAGGATGCGCAGTGCAATTGTGAGGAATAACCTTAAATAGGAAAATGACTGACTGAGCTTTTTTTCGGGCCAGAATAAAGTGGCCGTAAAAACGAGGTGATCGTGTCAACGGGGTGGTCGTAAGGCAAGGGTTCCACTGTATAGATCTTCTGACGTTCAATCACGAATGCCGTTCTCTGATTGGCTACGCTCTTCGCTTTCTATTCTGTTGTAGATAGTGCTAGCGAGTAGCATAACAGTGTGTGGTTGTTAACAGAATGGCGGCTGTTTCATCGCGTTTTCGAAGTGTCTGGGAAGAGGTTTTAGGTACATTTTGAACAACTAGTATATTTAATATACTAAAACAATTAAATCATTCACTCTCTATTTCCATGTGTAACAGCCACGCACTTCAAAAGGTATTATCAAGTAACATGATACATTATTTTAGAAGCTTGACACAATCCAGACCTTGGCACATTTCTCTTAATGATTGTTCTGAGATCATTGTTAATTCATCAAGGCAATGGAGTGAATTTTCTCTATTCTGATCACCAGTCTCCTTGACGATATCACTCTCTCAATCTTGAAACTCATACTTTGTATTCTGTTGCAGTCCGTGAAAGACAAATGGGACAAAACTGTCCGAATGCCAACTGCACAGGGACACTCGTCCACAGAAAGTGCACAGGTAATCCATTAATACCAGAAGCATTCTTCAATATACCACTTGCACTTTAAATGACAATAATAACAATAACAGTGTTTAATTATTTTCACTTTTAGGTAACAATGGTTATCCAGTGACTCATTTCTGGGTTCATCAAGAAGACGGTATCTATTTTGAATCTAAAGGCACGCATGACCATTTCAGACCTCAAGCGAGAAGAGCGACTCCTGATAGAAGCTCCAGTACTAAACTCAACAGCGCTAAACTGAACAACGAACAGACTGAAAACACAGAGGATAAGCCGGTGGAAAAACTGGAGGTAAACGAAAACTCCTACATGATCAAGTAAAGATACTGTTTCCCGACTCTGGGGTAGACATAATGAGAAACGAGAAACCCAAGGAGAGTCAATATTTTAGTAACCTGCGATCAGGCGTCCTTTACCTTCTCGCCGCAAAAAAGAGAGGACGCCTGATCGCAGGCTAATATTTTAGTGATCACAAGCTTTCGACGCAGTCACCGCGTCTTTCTCAAGTGAATATGGCGCGAAACTATTAGTCACGTGAAAAAACATGCCCGTATAAGGCTGGATGGTGTTTCGGAACGTGGGTTAAAAAGTCACCATTTCTAATGGAAAAATTTGAATTTGCTTTGTTACTTAAATTTTTTTACAGCCTACTGAGAAGACAAAAGCTACAATAAGAAAAAAACTCTTGTTGAATCACTTCTGGATCTTTAGAATTAACACTCGCTGGGTCATTAAACAAAAAAAAATATTGATTAAGACGTTTTATTTTATCCTTTAGGGCTCCTCAACTTCGTCAGAGGGGAAGAAGTACAAGTCAAGGAAACGGCAGCACACTCAAATCGCGGATAGTTTGTTAGCAAAGGAAACAGATATCGCGCACGTGTCTTCCTCGCTGTCAGCTGGATTATTGCGAGGGTATTCAATCGAAGAAGAAGATCAATACATTTGTGTAACCTTACCTGAATCAGAAACGCTTTTCCACAGAGCTTTGTCGTACGATCAATCAAATATCACCACATACGGGAAACTTTACCTACTCTGCCAGACTTTCCAGGACGTTGTTCCCGGATATACTTTGCTTGAGACCAGGATGATATCGCGCAATGTGATGGGCTGGCCCGTTGTCATAGCGACACTATACCGACAGGGGACAAAAGAAGGTCAAATTCATCACATGAAGACGTTAGCTCGACTATGTTCGACACCCGAAGAAGACTTTTTCTCGCCCAAGGTAACATTTGCAAAGTTTAACTAACTGTTACTTGGGCTAAAAAGGCTCATCCTCCGTGTAAAAACCTGTGACACTCACCAGTGACTTAAAACAAAGAAAACAAAGAAGTCAACATAACAGACCCTAACCCTAACAATGGCTACAAAACAAAGCGAAACTTCACAGGTTTTTACACCGAGGTACACCCGCTTAAAATGCATCTAGCTCAAAATGAGATTCATTGAACGTGAGTGCTGTTTAGACGAAGGATCTTAAGCGAGAAATTCTAAAATGATAAGCAGAAATCTTTAGATTTGGACTATATGATTACGGGTTGTTTATATTCTCGTTCTCCGAAATACGCAGAATTTAGTCACTTCACGTTGCTGTTTGCAGAAGACGGCAAAACAATGTACAAAGATTTATAACACACGTGCACAGCTATTGTTCTACCACAACCCCTAACAAAAACTAAATCTATATTTTATCTTAGATGATTTTGCGACTGAACTTATTGTCTAGATCTGTCTCAGAACTTGCGAAGCCACAAAAATTAGCTGTCGTCGTTCTCGTTCTCAAAAATATGCAGAATATAGTCATTTCACGTTGCCGTGTTTTGCGGAGGAGGTTAAGAAAGGTACAAAGTTTTCTAACGCACATGCACTGCCGTTCTGTTCTGCTCAATAATGCTTAATTTGTTTGGTAACGTACTAGTCGTCGTTTCCGTCGTGGTTACCTTAAGCTCCCTAATAACTACTTTATTTTGATGGGCTCCCCCATCTTCTTGTTTTGTCTTACGCTGACATGTGACTTCCTTCTCTCCACCAACAGTGGCAGATGGTAATCCACGACTTTCCCGCTGACCAAGCACAAATGGTGACCGAGGCGATAGTAAACATGATCATCAATTCTCAAGTGCAGACGCTTCTCAAAGTGTTTCAGTACAAGAGTGTCAGTTCACTGTACAAGATGCTCAGAGAGAAAATAACCAGCAGTCTACAAAGCTACGACATGCACTTTGAACTATGCAAGAGAGAAATTATAACCAGGCTACAAGATCCGCTGCTGACGATGAAGTTCCGCGAAATGACGCAAAGACTCACGGGAAGCAAATGCACTGCGCAGGAGTATGTGAGCACGGACTGCATGCTGTCAGGTAGGTGATAAGTACTTTATATAGCACAATATGAAATGACTCAAATAGCGTCTAGATGCACTACAGCTGATATGATGAAAGTGAATTTTACTTCTATTTCTTTGTTTTCACCTTAGTTTTAACTTCGATTGAAAAAAAAAATGTCAAACACACAAGGCAAATTTGGACCATATTCCTAAACACTCCTAAATACTCCGCTGCGTCTCGTATTATTCTTAACTACCTTCTCGGCTTTGGAAACGTGATCAAACAGGTCTTTCATAAGATGATTCGGATTCTTTCTTTCCTAACAGCTGGTCAATTCTTTCTCTACAGGAGGAATATTTGGGTCGGTCATTCGAGAGTTCTGGAATTTCTGGGGAAGTAACATTGTCGCTCCGAAAGTGTTCTCTGTCGCCGGCGAGCTGGTGGGAAGTAGAGAAAAGTCAGAGCAGTGGAAAACAAGACAAACAGGTCAGTTTTAAAATACCTTCACCGCCTTCTAAGTAAGAAGTCTGCATACGAGCCAAGTGGCCCATCAGGCCGGAGCTTATCCCGGTTACTTTAGCATGAAGCGACTGGGAGTATTTCTACTCCCCCCTGGATGGGATGCTAGTCCATCGCAGGGTTACCCCCAAGCATTAAGCTCGCCGGTACCCATTTATACACCTGGGTGGAGAGAGGCACTGTGAGAGTAGTGTCTTGCCCAAGAACACAACACAATGTCCCCGGCAGGACTCGAACCCAGACCGCTCGACGATCCGGAGACGAGCGCACTAACCATGAGGCCACCGCGCCTCCCGCGCCTTCTAAGTAATCTGCCTTATTATTCTTCTGTCGCAAGTTTATGTTTACCTCTTTACTGTTTTTCCACATAATAGAAGCTCGGTCGCACTATTTTGCGCTATTTTGGCCACGGACAAAATTCACGTGACGAAAGGAACGAAATATGACTGAAAATAGTAGTTTAATAAGATAGAAAAACACATAAGAGATAATAATCAACCATAAAGAAACAAGGATGGTTAAGGATGGAGAAGATTAAAACGGATTTCAACGAGGAATTTGAGAAATTTAGCAAACCGTTAAGTAGCTCCTTTAATAAACTATTTATTTTAAAAGTAAAAGTTATGTCTCCTTATATACATACAACCCTTACCCTCTATTATGCAAATGTTAAATCTTGATTTTCTATCCTCCCTCAGGTCTTGATTTCCCCAGTGATCCACAGAAAGTGACCTTACAGCGCATGAGTGAAGTGGTGGTCACGTGGTGTCACTACCAGTCTGACCATTGGCCGAAATCAGGTGAGCAAAATCATTAATTAACGACGTGTTATAATTGAGACACTGCGTTGTAACTTGAACATATAAAGCCTTGACTCCAGTACAGCTCAAGTAATTGTTCTTAACTTGCTCCCATCTCTTGGTTTTTAGTTGTACAAGAAAGTATGGCAAACTTCACGCATCTTCGACCCGAGGAGAAAAGGCTTCGTTTCAACATCGAGCGACCTGGGTCCGCGTTCCATCGGCCAGTCACTTACCCCACTTTACCCATGCCTAGATTTCACTGGTGTTGAGGGCACTGTGACGACAGGATTTGAAAATTTTGTAAATAAATGACATTTTTGAAGTAGTTTAATTTAAGAATTTTACCACGACATTTTGCAACACTGCATGTCGAGAGGATGGCTAAACCGTCTTTTTATGTGAGAATTATTGGTTGTTTACACAACAAAATTATAGCAAATCTCGGGGTTTGAAACTAGTTATTGCTAAAAACGTATGTGAAAAATCCTTATATGAATTAACGTTACACTTACTTATAAAACAAGGCTTTAAAAGCACGTATTATATCCGACATTAGGTTGAAAACCTTGCAATATTTCAGCGAGCTTACCTCTGATGTATGTGGACCGTTTGTATTATTGTATTCAGTTTAGTTAGTTTTGTCTCGTTTTAACAAATGGTTAACGCCATAGCGTGTACTACTGAGTTATGGATGCACGCGGGAGGTTGCTAAGCACGAAAGAAGCGTAAGAGTCGCAAGAGGCGATAGCCGAATGCGACGACTCCAGCTTCTTGAGTGCTTAGCAAACCTCCCAAGTGCATCCATAACTCAATAGTGCACGCTATGGTGTTTACCATTTGTTTTATAACGTAACATTGAGACATTGGAACAACAGAAGTTTGTATTGAGCTACATCACAAAGCGCGCGCTTTGCTTTATTTATTGAGTACGTCAGCAGCAAACACCCATGGGCAAATAGTAGATGCTGAATTAACCAATCAGAGCGCGCACTTTGCTTTAGTGATGTTATAATTAAATTTGCTGTAGCAACTGAGGACAAAAATGGGAATTTGAGACTAAAAAACATTGTTTTTAACAGAAGATACAGTCCTTTTCCTGTATAACCATTGAATTATTTTCATTTAAATGTGGAACGAAAACTACTCCAAGGCAAAAAACATTTTAAAAAAAATTGAATTTGAAGCAGATAGTTAAATGAATACCTTTATATCACCAAACTTCACCCCGTAAAAAGCGCGCGAAAATATATCAAGAGGTATTTGTTTTGTAGGAAACTGGTCAAACAGGTTTTTTGTAGTATTCAGGGTGACATGGTAAACTTTCGTTCTTTATATCTAAAGCTCTATAGCCATATTTATATGTAAAATAGCACAAGTATTTGTACTGATGCAGGTTGTAAAGAGTGTCGAATTTAGTGGAGTAATAATTGTTTAATAAAGAAATGAAGCATCTGCTTCCATAAGTATTGATTTGCCGGATTTTTGCAATTTCAGTAGGGATTGAGTACGTGTAAAGATGGTTTTAGGCAGCCTTTGTCTCATCCAGGTAGGTAAAGGTAAAGTCTGCATACGGGCCAATGTGGCCCACCAGGACGAAGCTTATCCCGGTTTCTGTAGCATATAGCGACTAGGAGTATTTCTACTCCCCCCTGGATGGGATGCTAGTCCATCGCAGGGTTACCCCCAGCATTAAATTCGCCGGTACCCATTTATACACCTGGGTGGAGAGAGGTACTGTGAGAGGAAAGTGTCTTGCCCAAGAACACAACACAATGTCCCCGGAGTCGAGCGCACTAACCACGAGGCCATCGCGCCTCCCGTTTGTCTCATCCAACGTTAGTCAAACTAGATGGCGATCTTACTGACTCCTAATATGGTCCCTAGATCTACTACAGCAGCATCAAACTGAGTGAGACCTGGGTACGAGATAAACTGAGACAAAGTAAAAACTCGCACTCAAATGCTTTCATTTATTTTCAAGTCCACCACTGAACGGGAAATAATGTAAAGCCATTTTTATTTTACAAAGATCTCCAATCTAAAGCAGACTATCTTAACTTTTAAAGCATTCTTTGTTGAATAAAATACATTTTATTTACATTCAGAAATCGAGGTTGGCCAAAGTTTTTGAGAGAGGTCAAATAGAAATTCGCTTCAAACCCCTCCCGCCCCCAAAAAAGCTTCAATGTAGTATTTAAAGCGGTTCCGAATTGAGTTCATGGCTTTCCGTGCTCGAAATTAGCGTATTCGTTGATCAAGTCACAGAAACCGATGTAATTAAAATCGTGTTTGTATCCCAAAACGACATCGAACTTTTTCTTGATGACCAAGAACTCGCGAGCACTCACCAGGCTCCCTAAGTCCAACTCGCTCAAGACGCGGTGGAACTGGAACCGAGACACCGTGCCGTTATGCACGCGGTCGTAATCCTCAAAGAGCGGGAAAATCTGAATGCGTCGGATACGCACGCGGTCCGCCAATCGGTGCATGACTAGATCCAGAACTTTCTTTTCCTCGGGTGACAACTTGCAGTATTCGTTTTCCGGTTGGGGCTTGAACTGTATGGGAACAATTTCCGGTGCTTTTTCAAGTTCTACGAGGGAAAAAAAATAAATGATTGATTCGGCGATAAACTTCTAAATTCTACTTACAGTGGCACCCCGCTATAACGAACTCCGCTATAACGAAGATCCTGTTATAACGAACAACATTTGAAAGTCCGGCAGAATTACAGATGTGTGGAAACAAACCTCGCTATAACGAACCCCGCTATAACGAAATCCCGCTATAACGAATTGATTTTCACAGTCCCAACGCACAATTTACCCCGCGTATAAAGAATATTTTGTCCTGTCGCTCACAGTCAGTAAAAACGACATGATGATACAAATGGTTGATAAGCCAAGCACGACTTCTATTGGTCAAGATAGGGAAACTTTGACCTTCAAAGCTTTGCTTTATCGTAAATGTAGCTGTTCACGCGCAAGTCTGTAGACTGTTTTGCGTGTTGTATATCCCATTGCTCAGCTTGGTTCAGTTTGGTTACCCCACTATAAGGAATATTTTTGTCGTTAACCAGATATTTCGTTATAACGGGGTCTTCGCTATAACGAAGACCCCGCTATAACGTGACACTTCGTTATAGCGGGGTGCCACTGTAGCAAATCGAAGTTGGTATGAGTTGACGATGAAGTATGTTAATAAACTTAAAAGAGCGGCTTGATTAAAACTGAGACGAATTCTTCTCAAACTGCAAAAAAGCTGTTACAACCGAAGGAGAATTTGAAGTCGACCAGTTCAAAAAATTGCCTAACATTTGTCTTTACTGACTGATTAGTACCTCCTTCAAACAAGTCAAAATAACAAGGAAACAACAACAAAAAAATACTCTACATACCTTTCAAAGTGAAAATTGACTCGATCTCATCCACCAACGCTGTATGTTGCACATAATCTGGGTAACCTATGGCTGTGTATCTAGAAAAAAACAAATGCTTTCGTATTATTTATTGTACATGTAGGCGTAGCCTATTTCTGTTTCGTAAACAAGCGATACCATTTTTAACGGTCGATGCTATAATTGGTGACCAAGCCTTTCAGAATGGACGATGCTATATCTGCTTCAGTTCAGAACAAGGTAGAAACTAGCTATAATTTGTTGATGGAGTAAAACGCACTCACCAAATACTTAATTGTTCATATTCACACTGGTTTACTTGCGGTTAGCTTTTATTTGTAGGTTGGGCAGCTCTATCAATTATTTAAGAAAGTCACATTTTATAGTTAAATTTTGCGGAAATTTGGCGGATGAACCTGGAAGTGTAGTGGTTTAAGAGGGATGTTAGGAAACAGAGGTTCCAGGTTCGATGCTAGGTGGTTACTTAAGCTTGTTTATGAAAGGGAAAATTGTGTAGGCGAATAAGTCAAGCAGTGCTTCTAAAAATCGTCATCTGGCAGACAGAAAAGTTTCTTTAAGTGGAAAGAGTACATAGGAACTCTGTAAACTCCACCATTTTACGAATCAGTGGGCGCATGTGTAAGGATACTGTCGAGTTGCTGTTTGACTCTATTTCAAAACGAGACTTCAGTGCTACGAAAATGTGTTTTACCTGCAAGTTCATCTTCCTGCCAATTTACTTATTATTTTTAAAACAATCTGGTATGAAGATTTGTTTTGAAACAGAGACAAAGGGCAGTTTTGGAAATGACCTATCGTGCGCTTGGTTCATGGGTGCTATGTTGTGGAACAACCTTTCTCGTGAACTCAGATCAACAGTTTCCTCAAGTGAATTTAAGGTCATTCCCCAGTATTGCATTGCGCATCCCTACTGCGCATAATTTTACGCGTGATTAGCGCGCGCGCATTAGAAAATGACGGCTTTTTCTTTACGGCTGGACCTCGCCAAAGAAGTAAGTCATCATTTTCTCGAAAACGACTACGGTGACCTATCATTTTTTTCTGTTGTTTTGAATTGAGTAGTAAATTTCTCTATGTAAAATAAGTATGAGCCAATTCTCAGTGTTGAGCAAAACACAATCGTCAGAAACGTGAATTTAGCAAGCAATCGTGACTATAATCATGGTGCTATTATAAGGATTTATATGGAACAAACAAGGTGGTGCTGCTCCTAAACGAACATGGGGACCCCTCATTTTTATTTCAAAATTGAAGTTTCTATAATATAAACAATCAATTGGCAAAGTTTGAGAAAAATCTCAGTGTAGGTTCTATTTCAGTGGAATGACCTTAAACGTAGATTGTGACATTTAAGCTTTAAATGAGACACGGCATCCTTGAAAAACTTAAATTAGCTAGTTTAGTTGGTAGACTTAAATGTTATCATTTTAAATTGTGTTGAAGGAATGTTTACCGTGTATAAATAGAGTGGTTTTCAACTGAGTGTCGTAAAAGCAAAACCAAAGTAATTATTCTAGCCAATCACAAAGAACACAGACAATACAGTGAACCAATCAAAACTCGAAGTAATAACAGGTAGCTGACGCAAAGCGCGGGAAAATGCATGCCAACGCGTCACAATTGGTTTTGGTTTTACTTCTGATTGGATGAAAAAGTGGCGGGAATCTTGTAGGCCAATCATGTAGCGTAGAAAGTGCAAAACCAATTACTTTTCGACACTCAAATGAAAACCGCTCTAAAGTTTCAAAACGCAACAATCACCCGCCATTTTGGATTTGCGTCTGAGGAGAATCCACACGAGGATATCACGTGATTATCGCGATGACATTATTTCGAAAAGCTCTGTCAAAATGTTTTCTGTCCACACTAAAATGCAAAGCCGGCGTTTTAAAATTCTTCCTGTTTGAAGAAAGTTTTTGAAAAGCTCCGTTTTCGTGGCGGATTAGTGTCAGTGGAGGGTAAACCTAACCGTAGAAATAAGCTGCGTTTTCATATTTCTCCGCACCAGAGGGGGATCCAGAAAGGAATGACGTCACTGACCGGTGAGGTTAACAAATTTTAAAAGCGAATACGAAGAAGAAGGCTTTATCTTGTGGGGGGGGGGGGGGGTGCGCATCCCCTGCACCCTACCTCTAGATCCGCCCCTGAGGCCAGAAAGAGCAACAAAAAGAGTCACTTCTCTCCTCAGCATTTCCTCATTTGACTTCAAACGCACCTGTTCATAAGCTGTTCAACCTCAACTTTAGTGAGTTTCAGTGAAGCCAGGTCCATAGCTCTGGGGAAGACAGTTTTCAGTATTCTCCCAGTGCGCAGTTTGTCATAATCCTTAAAGAACTCCGACAGTCTCATTCGCTCCTTCATTACGCGGCACTTGATTTTGTACATAATCCTCTCGATACTGTCGTCACCCAAGTCCGGCAAATGTTTCTGGTTTGTCAGCTTTAGTTCTTCCAGTCTCTGCAAGTATTTCATCTCTGGTTTCTCTGATGGCTGAACAGAAAGATGTCATCGAAATCAATGAAGATTAATTTACAATATTTTGAAAGGAAAACATAACAGCCTCAAGCCTTGGCCAAACGGAGTCGCAAGTAGACGCAAATTGAAAACTGGGTTCCACTTGCGACTCCGTTTGGCCAGGTCTTGCGTGCTCTTGCTTTGCCTTGCGATGACTTGCGTTCACTTTGGTCGAGATCAAATTTGCACGCAAGTCAAAGCAAGTTTTTCACCGTTTGACCACCCAACCCAAGCTAACGCAAGTTGAATGACGTCCATTAATCTATAAATTAGCCAATGAAATAAAGGATAGTCTGCCTTAGAAATGTTTTTTTTTGCGACTTGAATGTACTTGCGAGGAAGCTTGCGAGTCCGTTTGGCCACCCAACACAAGTCTCTACGCAAGTTCAAGTTGCGTCCACTTGCCGGTCCGTTTGGCAAGGGCTTTAGCTGATTTTCATGCAGGTCCGTTCCTCTATTCTGGTTGAATCGGACTCAACCCACTGTATCTACCACCGGGCCGGAATCAAACCCACGCCAAATTGGTGGGAGGCGGGCGCTCTGAAAACTGTGCCAACCCCGCTCTCTGATTGTGATCGCGTTCAACTTGAACGAATTTTAACACAATAGTTTACAAAGATAGACAACATCAAAATAGTAATAAAAGAACAAAACAAAACAAGGAAGGCTCGGAAGATTCAGAGGGATGCGAAGAACAAAGTTGAAAAAACTTGGCAGAGACGTTTCAGATGCAGGTTACGATTGCAGGTCAGAGACTAATTCTTAAATATTTTTTTCTTTCAAAGCACTTCTACAAAATTCTGACTTTGTAAAATATCAAGGAGTAGTAAATAAGATTACCTGTAGATCGTCCAGGAATTGGATATAGTTGAACCCGATGTCATCTGAGTATATGGTCTGCAAAATCTGAGCAAGAAATAGAAACTGGATGTGAAGTTCTCGTCAACATTATTACAGACACAGTCAAGTGAAAAGTGAAGCCTTTTTCGAAAACAGGTACTCAAGAGCAGAGATTGACTTGTCTATTTGCAATTTTTGTTATCATAACTGTTCATCGGAACCCATTTACAATTTTTGCTGGGGAGAGGCACTTGAGAGTAAGTGTCTCGCCCAAGAACATAATTAGCCCGGCAGTGAGCTCGTTCCTCGAAAGACCCGAAAACTTTTCAGGCCCGCAAAGCGTGAAGCCATTCAGGCAAGCGGCGTGGCCGAGTTGTTTAGAGAGCTGGTTATCTGGAGGTCCCTTGATCAAATCCTCCACCCTACTGCTATCTGAATATGTTCTCGGTAGTCCCGAGGTTAACTCCTCAACCGCGTTGTGTAAATAGCCAACTGGTCAGCCTCCCATCACCAGATGGGATTCTTAATTATTTGTTCTAATTGGAATACTTAGTTTATTTATTTACAATGTTCTCAGTTAGCACTACAGTACTACATACATTCGACACTTAAAAAAAGTTATTAATTATTTATTTGTTTGTTTATCTGTTTACGTTCATCTGCATCTAAAGACAGAGAGGTGTTACCCCTGAAACGTCTCGTATGAAGGGAATCGTTGATCATATTAAGAATACGTGCATAAAACAGGTCAGTGACCAACTGCAAGGGACCGCATACGATAAACGCTGCCAACGTAGGATCTACAAGAGATCTAATCAGCCAAAAAAATGTATAAAGACAGTAGGCTGCAAGGCTGATACCACGTGATACTCACGTGTTACCAGCCTTGCAGTTTACTGTCTCCATAAAACAGTGACCTGGAACGGGACCTTAAAAAAACAGGCCCTGGGCCCGCGAACCTAGACCACTCGATCACTCCGTTTGTAAATGGATAAACAATGAGTTAATATCCTTTAGGTGACAGTACAAAGAAGTTCTTTCTGTTACCCTGATCTCCTCAGGATCATCCGTCAGGCCTAGCGTGTGCAGACACTGGCTGGCTTGGATCTTCGTCACGTGGCCGTTGTTGTGCCTGTTCAAAAGGAAAACGAAAATCATTGATTTGCGTCAACTTCGGTTGTTTTAAAGTTCTTTTGGATGAGTACTGGGTAAATTTCTGTTTTAGAAAGGTTATGAACCTCAAATATAGAAATATACATATCAGAACAACAGTTTCAGCTCTAATGGAATAAGAAAACTTCATTTATAATATTCGCTTCATTAGCATAAGCGATACAGTTTCTGATGGAGCAACAAAAAAATATTAGCTCTGAACATTAAAAGAGCACAGCTCGATTAACTGTTCCAAGGAATCTGAGTCCGATGTATTGAATACTTTTTGTGCGAGCCGGGTTTAAAAAAATCAAAGATTTCCAACGAATGTAGGAGCTCATTGGGGCTTTTGCCACCCTGAAATTTTGCAGGTTTTGAGAGATAATTTCTCCTCGAATATTACACCCAAACAGGCAAATATCTCACCAATTGCTAAGTTTTAAAAGCTCTTTGAATGTTTGTAGTCAATTGGTCTCTAGAGCTAGTGAAGCCTTCTCTGTACAAAATCGTATGTTAATGAGGAAAAATGTTGAACAATGACTTCTGCACAGATACTCCTGTTACAGAATCCTCACTCACTTGTCAAAATCCTGGAAGCAGGGCTTGGAGAGAATTCGCTGTTCAATCAGTTTTCGACGCATGCGCTGTTTGATGCGCTCCAAGGAACTCTACGTCATCCTGGGTCGGCTGCTCAGAACTAGCCCCAGGCCGGCTCATTTGAAACGTCTCCATGGGGGGCACTGTGTATGTCGGGACTTTCTCCAGGCCTCGCTTGGTGAAAACTAGCAGAGGATAGGGTGGAAATGAGAAAGCATTTGACACGGACTTTGCTCACGAGGACAGCCCACGCGACTCGCTCGCATTCACGCAACGCGCGTGGTAACACTATGCGCGGAAGAACTAGGTACCATGTCTAAATATGATTTGAGAGGGGCTAGTAGAGAGGCACTTGAGGGGTTAGCTAGAGGAGCTACCTTGAGAGGGGCTAGCTAAAGGTTAGCTGAGGGGCTAGGTAGGGGCTACTTGAGAGGGCTACCTGAGAGGCCTACCTTGGAAATAATGTCTATGTATGGAGGGTTACTCACCGCTTTCTGTATCAGTAAGGAATCGTTGTCCACATCACATTACCAGGTAGCTTGGGGTCTCTGTAGTACTGCACCAGCACTTCAAACTGTTCGTCTGTCAGGTTAGGTTGACCCATTAAACTTAAACAACGTCTGAACTGACTTCTACTGATCGAGCCGTGACGGAGAGGGTCAAAATCTTGAAAATACTCCTCTACCTGGAAAGCAAATTTAATGAAGAGGACAAGTTTAAACATCCAAATCACAACGGATTTGTAATTGAGAACAAATATGTCAGCAGAAGACGCCATTTCCATGTTGCGTTTTGTCTGTGTCAAAACGAGTCTTCGAGCGAAAGCATTCCGAAGTGAAAAAGTGCTCCACCATGTCCACCCACATGATCATTTTCATACATATCAAACTCATTTTTTATCAAAGTTTCCCACAGAGACTCGTTTTGAAACAGAGATACTAACGAACTCGGAAATGGCTTATTCGAGCGTAAAAACGTCACTGTCCGGTCTAATAAAAAATTGCAACTGCTGTAGAAACGGGGACAACAGTAGCGAACTCATTTTAGTGTAAGAGTTTTTAAATGCAAAAAGTAAATATCTGTATTTTATTAGCGTGGGTATCTGACAGGATTTCTCGCAAGCAAGACTGCTTTGTTTTCGAGCCCCAGGCGGCTTGGGGCTAGGTCGCGAGAAGATTCTCGCGAGCTGCAAATCCACTATGCACCATTCTCCGTGCGGCTCTGTTAGAACCTCCGCCGCTGAAACAAAGTACTCACACGCGAAATTTCGCTAGCTGAGCAGGCTAGGATCTCATGAGCTAGCAACACATCCTTGCAGTTGGATGAAGCAAAACGCAAATCAACTCACCCTTAGTCTGTTGACAAGCACGTAATGCCTGATGCGATTAATCAACTCCTGTCTGTCAACTGTGCTTAGATCCAGTGGGCGTGGTTCCTCGCTCTCACTTGCAGTTCTGAAGAAAACGATGAATACGGAATTGTCAGTAAGATACAAATCTTTCTGACACAAAGACAAAAAAGTTACGTGTTAGCCTGCGTAGCAAACGTTCCAATACAAGCGAAGAGTTACACCTCCTGGTCGCGCGAAAATTGACACGCGAGTAAAAAGTTCGACGAAGAGGGGGGTACTGAAGCAAGAGCGACCAGGCCCGGGCTGTTCAAAGGATGGATAACGCTATCCACCGGATAAATCACTATCCAGCCGATAGCGTGGTTTGTTTTGTTGACACTTATCCACTGGATAGCGATTTATCCGCTGGATAGCGTTATCCAGCCTTTGAACAACCGGGGCCAGAATGCGAAAAAGCTATTCATTGCATTCGCACGGGAACGTTTGCTGAGGAGGCTAAGACTTTCTATTAAGGAAGTATTAATGTAAAAGCACTTTATCTTACTTCTCTTTCTGTGCAAAATCTGAAATGGTGGTGGCTGTACCAGTGTATTCTGAAGACAGGAATAATCAATTAATACAACAATTTAACATATTACTTTCCAAGAAAACGTCAGGGTGTCACAAGTAAACTAATTTTTCCAACTCAAATTGACTTATTATTTTTTAAACATGTCCGAACATACACAATATGACAGATTCCAAAATTCCCATCCACTGCTGAAAAATACCAGCAAAACACTTCTTTTCTGTAAATTATAGCTGTAAAGCACATCGAGGAAAACGAAAAAGCTTGAACCCAAATATATTACGACAGAAGTATCTACTCTCACCTGAATCAATGGATTGAATGAAAGCGGAATAATTGATATCCCCTCCAACAGGATATTCGAATTTCTTGCATAAAAGCTGCGAAAAAACGGTTATTTTCTTGTTAGTTTTGAAGTGACATGGAAAACAGATCGAACCTGTCAAACCAAACAGCAATATATATGAGGAAACAAGGTGGGGAGGGTGCGGAGAAAATTCTCTGACTTACCGCTAGATCCTGGGGCTGAACGTTGATGGACAGAAAGTGAAGCATTCTGGCGAACTGGGGTTTAGTAACGCCGCGAGTGTAACCTTTACTCTAAAATAAAAGAAAACGATAAGATATGAACACAATTGCACCTCCTCTGATTAAACTAAAGAGAAGTAAAATATTCATGGCGGCTGTTCTTGCTACCATACGAAAGGAAGAAAAAAATTAACGGCGTCTCAGCCAGCAACAAGGGCAGCAAAACCTGCTGCCCAATTAGGTCTTCTTCCTTGTATATAAAATTTTGCTAATAGATATCAAGTACCAAGAAATTCCAAAGGGAAAGGTGAAATATAATTGAATTTACCCTGTCAAAGTCTTTGAAGTAAGGATAGACCATAAGCCTTCGTTTTCGAACTGTTTCGGCCATTTGGTTGAGTATTTCATTTACTCTGTTCTCCTCTGCAGCGGAAAGCAGATTCGGAGCCTGGAACTGAACAAATTATAAAGACATTAGCATGAACCACAACAACTAAGAAAGGTTCTCATGTTACTTTCTTCTCTTTTAATGCAGAGAGCTAGTGCAATAACTGCATCAGGTAGTTTTATTTTTCTTAGACAGAGATCTAAAGAGATCAATTATTATACCTTTGACAGTGCCCCCATTGGCGGTCGGTAGACTTCAGCAGTGGGTTTCTTTTCCAGATCTGGCACAGTAAATGCTGAAAATGCGAGAATAAAAATAAATAATGGAAGTAGTTCTCAATTAAGGTTTTCACTGCAAGCTTGACCCAAAATGTGGCAGAATGTGACAAAAGACGCTGGGTGGTACAAAAGTAAATTAATCGATCAGTGAAATATAACGATGCAATTTTCTTTTCACTGCGTGAAAAGTGGACATTTTTTTTCTTTCTGTAACCTAACTGGCCTGGGTTGATTCGAGTGGTGGATAACGTTACATCCACTTGATAAATCACTATCCAGCGGATAGCGTGGTTTGTTTTGTTAACACTTATCCACTGGATAGTGATTTATCCGGTGGATAGCGTTGTACAGGCTTCGGACAACTGGAGGCTGAAGGGTAAGGCGCACTGGACGCTCTAGCCTCTTGCAGGCGTTCAGTTAGTCAGGGCGCAGCGCAGAAAACAACGGGCGAAAAAATAAAAAAAAAGCCCTTTTTTATTTTTTCGCGCGTGATTTCCTGCGCTGCACCCTAGCTAACTGAACGCCTGCAAGAAGCTAAGGACGCTCCAAGTCCATCGATTTGATGCGCGACAAAATGTTTTGGATTTTCTCTGAACGAGCAGAGCGGATTCTTGATACTTTCTGAGCGGAGGATTAGGTTTTTCTTTCAGTCTCTCTCCGAGCAATTACCAGTCTATACATTACCCGATGCGAGGGAAAACTATCAAAATCATTTTTTGCCAAGAACGAGTCAGAACAGCAAGGAAACGATTGTCGCGGTCAGGCCTTTCCATGTCATCCTAGCAATTCAAGCCGTGTTATGGAACCGTCCATGAACAACGCCCCGTCGGCAATACCTGGAGAAATTTGAAAACGCAGCTTTTATTTCTATGGTCAGGCCTATCCTCTACACAGGGAGCCCTCACATCCGTTTAGAATATGAATAAAAGATCAAATTAGCGTTATCGCGCGTATTTTGTGTTTTGTGGCCGCCATTTTGAATTTTTAATACGCGCGCGAGCGCGCGCGCTGTAAATTGCGCGGTCTGCTAGTGCGAGGTCTAGACCGAGATGACGAAGTCTGGGACTCGCATCTTGGTTCCAGACCTCGCAATAGCAGACCGCCCAATTTAACAGGAGGAATTTGAAAACAACGGGTTGGGGTTTTATCGTAAACAAAAATAGTTAGAAAACGGAGTTTTCCGAAACCGATGACGTCACGACAATCACGTGATTTCCTTGCCTGAGTTTTCCTCAAACAGTAATCCAAAATGACCCAGCGATGATTGTTCCGTTTTCAAGTTTCTCCGGCATGGCGAGGACGAGGTCTTAGGAAACCGTCCAAGTTTAAGTCTACTAGTTCATACGGAAACCGTAAGGACCACAGAAACGGTCCACACTGGCGAGGTGTCTGTAAAATACGGTGTTCATTTACTGTATTGGTTCCTGAGTGAATTACGTTGGAGTACATTTAGAGGACATCTGTTGCATCGATCGTACGTAAATCTCTTTCGTTTATCTTGCGTTGTTTTATAGTTAAACAGCTTTGCGTCGGTTTAGTATTTGGAGAACACAAGAGTACAAGGACGAGCCCAGCTTATCAGAACTGACCATTCTCCATGATATCACAGAACTCTTTGTATCGGACACGCCCATCAGGCTGACGATAAACATCCACCACCTTCTGTATCTCTTCACGGGACAGATTGGCCTGGGTTCCACAACAGAGGCTAAGGCCACAAATAAACTGCAACGACAGAACAACAACAAAAAAGAGATGAGATTACGTCCGAACAAACTTCTCAAGCTTTGCCGTGCATCATCGAGAGAGCAAATTGCTGGAGCTTTCCACCCAATCGAGTTCGTCCTCAGCATTCACTTCTGTATTTACACATGAAGTAACGGTATTTTTTTTTGGAGATATTTTGGCCACGTGCTGAATTGCCATTAAATTGTTCAAGGAAACCTGAAAATACCTGGAGAAGATTGACAAGGATTACAAACGCCGGAACGAAAACTTAGGCTATACTTTGAAGATGGGCAAATCGTGATGTGGCTCCTTGAAAGAACGAGAAATAGTCAGTGTTATTGACCTCTGGCTTAG
>JAHPZR010042258.1:0-11822 GCA_019787425.1 Platygyra sinensis | reverse complement strand
AAAAAGCTATTCATTGCATTCGCACGGGAACGTTTGCTGAGGAGGCTAAGACTTTCTATTAAGAAAGTATTAATGTAAAAGCACTTTATCTTACTTCTCTTTCTGTGCAAAATCTGAAATGGTGGTGGCTGTACCAGTGTATTCTGAAGACAGGAATAATCAATTAATACAACAATTTAACATATTACTTTCCAAGAAAACGTTAGGGTGTCACAGGTAAACTAATTTTTTCCAACTCAAATTGACTTATTATTTTTTAAACATGTCCGAACATACACAATATGGCAGATTCCAAAATTCCCATTCACTGCTGAAAAATACCAGCAAAACACTTTCTTTTCACTAAATTACAGCTGTAAAGCACATCGAGGAAAACGAAAAAGCTTGAACCGCAAATATATTACGACAGAGGTATCTAATTCTCACCTGAATCAATGGATTGAATGAAAGCGGAATAATTGATATCCCCTCCAACAGGATATTCGAATTTCTTGCATAAAAGCTGCGAAAAAACGGTTATTTTCTTGTTAGTTTTGAAGTGCATGGAAAACAGATCGAACCTGTCAAACCAAACAGCAATATATATGAGGAGTGGGGAGGGTGCGGAGAAAATTCTCTGACTTACCGCTAGATCCTGGGGCTGAACGTTGATGGACAGAAAGTGAAGCATTCTGGCGAACTGGGGTTTAGTAACGCCGCGAGTGTAACCTTTACTCTAAAATAAAAGAAAACGATAAGATATGAACACAATTGCACCTCCTCTGATTAAACTAAAGAGAAGTAAAATATTCATGGCGGCTGTTCTTGCTACCATACGAAAGGAAGAAAAAAATTAACGGCGTCTCAGCCAGAACAAGGGCAGCAAAACCTGCTGCCCAATTAGGTTTCCTTGTATATAAAATTTTGCTAATAGATATCAAGTACCAAGAAATTCCAAAGGGAAAGGTGAAATATAATTGAATTTACCCTGTCAAAGTCTTTGAAGTAAGGATAGACCATAAGCCTTCGTTTTCGAACTGTTTCGGCCATTTGGTTGAGTATTTCATTTACTCTGTTCTCCTCTGCAGCGGAAAGCAGATTCGGAGCCTGGAACTGAACAAATTATAAAGACATTAGCATGAACCACAACAACTAAGAAAGGTTCTCATGTGACTTTCTTCTCTTTTAATGCAGAGAGCTAGTGCAATAACTGCATCAGGTAGTTTTATTTTTCTTAGACAGAGATCTAAAGAGATCAATTATTATACCTTTGACAGTGCCCCCATTGGCGGTCGGTAGACTTCAGCAGTGGGTTTCTTTTCCAGATCTGGCACAGTAAATGCTGAAAATGCGAGAATAAAAATAAATAATGGAAGTAGTTCTCAATTAAGGTTTTCACTGCAAGCTTGACCAAAAATGTGGCAGAATGTGACAAAAGACGCTGGGTGGTACAAAAGTAAATTAATCGATCAGTGAAATATAAAGATGCAATTTTCTTTTCACTGCGTGAAAAGTGGACATTTTTTTTCTTTCTGTAACCTAACTGGCCTGGGTTGTCATTTCGAGTGGTGAATAACGTTACATCCACTTGATAAATCAGTATCCAGCGGATAGCGTGGTTTGTTTTGTTAACACTTATCCACTGGATAGTGATTTATCCGGTGGATAGCGTTGTACAGGCTTCGGACAACTGGAGCCTGCAGGGTAAGGCGCACAGGACGCTCTAGCCTCTTGCAGGAGTTCAGTTAGTCAGGGCGCAGCGCAGAAAACAGCGGGCGAAAAAATAAAAAAGCCCTTTTTTATTTTTTGCGCGTGTTTTCTGCGCTGCACCCTGACTAATTGAACGTCTGCAAGAGGCTAAGGACGCTATAAGTCCATCGATTTGATGCAGGACAAAATGTTTTGGATTTTCTCTGAACGAGCAGAGCGGATTCTTGATACTTTCCTGAGCGGAGGATTAGGTTTTTTTTCAGTCTCTCTCCGAGCAATTACCAGTCTATACATTACCCGATGCGAGGGGAAACTATCAAAATCATTTTTGCCAAGAACGAGTCAGAACAGCAAGGAAACGATTGTCGCGGTCAGGCCTTTCCATGTCATCCTAGCAATTCAAGCCGTGTTATGGAACCGTCCATGAACAACGCCCCGTCGGCAATACGCTGGAGAAATTTGAAAACGCAGTTTTATTTCTATGGTCAGGCCTATCCTCTACACAGGGAGCCCTCACATCCGTTTAGAATATGAATAAAAGATCAAATTAGCGTTATCGCGCGTATTTTGTGTTTTGTGGCCGCCATTTTGAATTTTTAATACGCGCGCGAGCGCGCGCGCTGTAAATTGCGCGGTCTGCTAGTGCGAGGTCTAGAACCGAGATGACGGAAGTCTGGGACTCGCAATCTTGGTTCCAGACCTCGCAATAGCAGACCGCCCAATTTAACAGGAGGAATTTGAAAACAACGGGTTGGGGTTTTATCGTAAACAAAAATAGTTAGAAAACGGAGTTTTCCGAAACCGATGACGTCACGACAATCACGTGATTTCCTTGCCTGAGTTTTCCTCAAATAGTAATCCAAAATGACCCAGCGATGATTGTTCCGTTTTCAAGTTTCTCCGGCATGGCGAGGACGAGGTCTTAGGAAACCGTCCAAGTTTAAGTCTACTAGTTCATACGGAAACCGTAAGGACCACAGAAACGGTCCACACTGGCGAGGTGTCTGTAAAATACGGTGTTCATTTACTGTATTGGTTCCTGAGTGAATTACGTTGGAGTACATTTAGAGGACATCTGTTGCATCGATCGTACGTAAATCTCTTTCGTTTATCTTGCGTTGTTTTATAGTTAAACAGCTTTGCGTCGGTTTAGTATTTGGAGAACACAAGAGTACAAGGACGAGCCCAGCTTATCAGAACTGACCATTCTCCATGATATCACAGAACTCTTTGTATCGGACACGCCCATCGGGCTGACGATAAACATCCACCACCTTCTGTATCTCTTCACGGGACAAATTGGCCTGGGTTCCACAACAGAGGCTAAGGCCACAGATAAACTGCAACGAAAGAACAACAACAAAAAAGAGATGAGATTACCTCCGAACAAACTTCTCATGCTTTGCCGTGCATCATCGAGAGAGCAAATTGTTGGAGCTTTCCACCCAATCGAGTTCGCCCTCAGCATTCACTTTTGTATTTACACATGAAGTAACGGTATTTTTTTTTTGCGATATTTTGGCCAAGTGCTAAATTGCCTTTAAATTGCTCAAGGAAACCTGAAAATACCTGGAGAAGATTGACAAGGATTACAAACGCCGGACGAACTTGAAAAAAATTAGGCTATACTTTTGAAGATGGACAAATCAGGATGTGGCTCCTTTAAAGAAGGAGAAATAGTCAGTGTTATTGACCTCTGGCTTATGAGGTTTCCAGGTAAAGGCTAATCGACTCGTGGTCTAAACTATCTGACATCTATTGTACACTTCGTTCTACTTGTAACGTGATTTGAGAAAGCCCCGAAACCTTAAAAAAGGATAAGATTGATTTTGAATAGCCTGCAGAACAGGCGTAATTTTTTGCGTATTTCAGAGGAAGAGGCAAAAGCGAGGCGAACGCGAGTTGCATGCGAGGGGAGGGGCGCAAAAAATTACGCCTGTTCTGCAGTACTCAACAACAACAAGTATCGATTAATAAGTTAAAATGATTAGAGACAGCGTGGATGAAAATGGGCTGCATTAAGGAAAACTCCACCACAGATTTAAGGCTCGACTTTGAAAGGAAGAATCCCGAACATGAGCTGCGTTGTTCATCGGCAACAAATTGTATTATGTCATTCTACTGAGTAAAGATATTGTTTCCCGACTTTGAAGTAGCCATGATAAGAAACAAGATACCGAAGCAGAGTCAACGTTCTGGCAGTGATCACAAGCTTTCGATGCTATCACAGCATCTTTCTCAAGTGAACTTGGCGGGAATCAGTTTGTCACGTTTGTCACGTGAGTTTGGGTAAGCCAAGTCACGTGCCAAACCATCCCGGTATAGAGCTTGAAGTTCAAATCCACAGTCTCGATTGAGCGTCGACAGGAGCCCATCAACAGGAGTCTGCAGCTACCCCATATTCCTATCACGGTGTTTTTACAGACCGATCTATTTTAAGTTTGAATTTATCTCGAATTCAGATCCGCACAGGAACCTCAGTGTCCAATTGCAACCGCAAGCACAGACTAACGTTGACATGTCGATATGATGTCGACATATTCACGTCAGGCCGCGTTGTTTTATCGTTACCGAAGCGTGCTCATGTAGACTCGAACTGGCCTATTTCACGGAAAAAATATCTAAAAATAAACTGGTCTGTAAAAATGCTGTTGCATTGGCCTTCTATGGAAGTTGCAGGCTCCTAGTAATGGGCTCCTGGCGTCAGGGACTGGGACAGAATTTCCGAGGCCTCTTGAAAGAATTCTCCATGTGAAGTTTTTTTTCTTCCCTCTCTAGCTACAACAACCGCCTCACTCTCTTCCGAGTTGTGGCCTGTGTCCCTAAGTCACTCACCTGATTTTCCGTTATCTCTCCGCTTCTCAGCTTATCATGGTCTTTAAAGAACTCTGTTGTACGTATTCCATTTTTGTGAATTGCCTCTCTGATCTTCTCAAATATTTCTTGCAAGGACGGTGTTCCAGGACGCTAAAGAAATAACGCAAGTTATTCATAATTGACCTCAAATAGCTTCAAATCTAGAAACTAAAAGCATTTTAATATCATAAAGATGTTTAAAGAGCAAAAACTAACGGGTAGTTGAGGTTTGAATTAAAAAAAGAACTTATCACTTTAAAAAATCCATATAAAAATGTGCTGGTGAATTGATGTATAGTCGCAATTTGGGTTGCATTAAGTAGCCGTGCACGTTTTTGCTGCAAGTTTTAATTTGCTTTCTAGCAGTTTGAGCAGTTTTTTGCACATTGAAAGCCATTCAGTGGTGTTACTTTTCTTAAATTGGTCTTTATTTACTAAGTTTTGTCATTAGCTTAAAAGTTTCGTACAATGAGCCCAACTACCAATCAAATCACACAAAAATTTTAACCAATCAAGCACCAATCTCAAACCAGTTGCGGCACACGTGTTTTCGTGTGCTTCTGTGTGATTGGATTTTTTTCTCAAGTTCTGATTGGCTCATTGTGTTTTTATGTGATATTACATCGACTGGGTCGATGTGAATTGAATCTGATATTACATCGACTGGGTCGATGTGAATTGAATCTGATACTACATCGACTGGGTGGATGTGAATCTGATATTAAATTGACTGGGTGGATGTGAATGCCAAAGTTTTGATTTTGACATAAGGTCAGAGTGCATATGCTTTCAGTGCAACTGACGATTAGATATTTTGTTGCTAACAGTGTCAGTGTAATTTAAGTCATACTAAAACTCACCTTTCCATAATCATCAATAAACTGTGGTTGTGGAATGTATTTTGTGAAGTCTTCTTCTTCAGCTAGTGCTGAAATTAAGATATCACCAGAGTCAAGTACAGTAAGTGATAACAACACCACAGCCTTACCAAACTTGTTCCACAGTTATACCAGTCTACAACAGTCAAAACACAGCCATACCACACTTGCACCACATACAAAGAAAAGACAGTGACAACAGTGACACCATTCTTGCACTAGTCATACCAAAGTCTGTAACAGTCACACCACAGTCATACCACAGTCATACCAAGTCTATAACAGTCACACCACAGTCATACTATGCTTGTACCAAAGCCATACCAAGTCTGTAACAGTCATACCACATTGATACCATGCTTGTACGACAGTCATACCAAGTCTATAACAATCATACCACAGTCATGCCATGCCTTGTACCACAGTCATACCAAGTCCTTAACAGTCACATGTACAATCACACCACAGTCATACCATGCTCATGCCAGTCATATCACAGTCCTACCAGGGCCAAAGTTATCCCACAGTCATGTCACAGTGCTACCAAAGAAAATCATGCTGCTATTTAAGAAACCATGTTGATAAAATTAAAACGAAAATAAGAAAAAAATATTTACCACTTTGCATTCTTTCAATGTCTTCATGGAAGCTGTAGTAGTTACATAAGCCAGGTCGGGTAGGGTCTCTGTATTTCTTGGCTAGCAGGACTGTATCTTCATGGATTATATCAGGTGATCCAGGAAAACTTCGGAAAAACTATAGGAAAGATGGCAGTATTTCAGCCACAGTTAAACATCGTGGGTAATGGCAGTCGCAGCGCGACAAAGCTCAACACGACAAACTTCCTGATTACAGCTCGGACCCCTCCATGATGTTCTCTGTTATCAACGTAGCACATGACCAGACCCAACCAAAGTCTCTCCTTGCTCACCCCAGGGGCAGCAAGATGAGAGACCCTGGGAACGGGGTTAGTTGCTCTGCTCTGTCAGGGACCGTGGAGGGGGAGCTAAGACTGGTAGGGCTATGGCCCTACCACATTTATTGCTAGGATGTTTTTTTCTGGGGCTCTGGATGGCATGCAAACGCAAGATAAATGGCAAAACATTGACCTTAACGTTTGTTTGTATTGGCCAGATTTTTAAGCCCTACCACTTTAAAATGGTTTACGTAGTCCCTGTCTGTAGATGATGCTGAAGGTATCTCCTGTGTGATGTATGTTTATCAGGGCGACAATACTAATATTTACCTGGCTCTCAGTTACAACACCAATGTGATGCTTATCAAAGTCAGCATAGCAAGTCTTGATGTTAATTCCATGGTACTTGTAGAAACGAGCCAATCGCATCAACAGATCCTCACACTTGGCAAGAGAAGCTGGACTAAGGGGACGGCGATCCACTGCACTGCCACTGAAATAGATCAGGATAGTATGTCAGGGTTAGTCAAGTAAGGTGAGCATTCATGTGACTGTTAAGGACTTGGTATGACTGTGGTACAAGGCATGGCATGACTGTGGTATGATTGTTATAGACTTGGTATGACTGTCGTACAAGCATGGTATCAATGTGGTATGACTGTTACAGACTTGGTATGGCTTTGGTACAAGCATAGTATGACTGTGGTGTGACTGTTATAGACTTGGTATGACTGTGGTATGACTGTGGTGTGACTGTTACAGACTTTGGTATGACTAGTGCAAGAATGGTGTCACTGTTGTCACTGTCTTTTCTTTGTATGTGGTGCAAGTGTGGTATGGCTGTGTTTTGACTGTTGTAGACTGGTATAACTGTGGAACAAGTTTGGTAAGGCTGTGGTGTTGTTATCACTTACTGTACTTGACTCTGGTGATATCTTAATTTCAGCACTAGCTGAAGAAGAAGACTTCACAAAATACATTCCACAACCACAGTTTATTGATGATTATGGAAAGGTGAGTTTTAGTATGACTTAAATTACACTGACACTGTTAGCAACAAAATATCTAATCGTCAGTTGCACTGAAAGCATATGCACTCTGACCTTATGTCAAAATCAAAACTTTGGCATTCACATCCACCCAGTCAATTTAATATCAGATTCACATCCACCCAGTCGATGTAGTATCAGATTCAATTCACATCGACCCAGTCGATGTAATATCAGATTCAATTCACATCGACCCAGTCGATGTAATATCACATAAAAACACAATGAGCCAATCAGAACTTGAGAAAAAAATCCAATCACACAGAAGCACACGAAAACACGTGTGCCGCAACTGGTTTGAGATTGGTGCTTGATTGGTTAAAATTTTTGTGTGATTTGATTGGTAGTTGGGCTCATTGTACGAAACTTTTAAGCTAATGACAAAACTTAGTAAATAAAGACCAATTTAAGAAAAGTAACACCACTGAATGGCTTTCAATGTGCAAAAAACTGCTCAAACTGCTAGAAAGCAAATTAAAACTTGCAGCAAAAAACGTGCACGGCTACTTAATGCAACCCAAATTGCGACTATACATCAATTCACCAGCACATTTTTATATGGATTTTTTAAAGTGATAAGTTCTTTTTTTAATTCAAACCTCAACTACCCGTTAGTTTTTGCTCTTTAAACATCTTTATGATATTAAAATGCTTTTAGTTTCTAGATTTGAAGCTATTTGAGGTCAATTATGAATAACTTGCGTTATTTCTTTAGCGTCCTGGAACACCGTCCTTGCAAGAAATATTTGAGAAGATCAGAGAGGCAATTCACAAAAATGGAATACGTACAACAGAGTTCTTTAAAGACCATGATAAGCTGAGAAGCGGAGAGATAACGGAAAATCAGGTGAGTGACTTAGGGACACAGGCCACAACTCGGAAGAGAGTGAGGCGGTTGTTGTAGCTAGAGAGGGAAGAAAAAAAACTTCACATGGAGAATTCTTTCAAGAGGCCTCGGAAATTCTGTCCCAGTCCCTGACGCCAGGAGCCCATTACTAGGAGCCTGCAACTTCCATAGAAGGCCAATGCAACAGCATTTTTACAGACCAGTTTATTTTTAGATATTTTTTCCGTGAAATAGGCCAGTTCGAGTCTACATGAGCACGCTTCGGTAACGATAAAACAACGCGGCCTGACGTGAATATGTCGACATCATATCGACATGTCAACGTTAGTCTGTGCTTGCGGTTGCAATTGGACACTGAGGTTCCTGTGCGGATCTGAATTCGAGATAAATTCAAACTTAAAATAGATCGGTCTGTAAAAACACCGTGATAGGAATATGGGGTAGCTGCAGACTCCTGTTGATGGGCTCCTGTCGACGCTCAATCGAGACTGTGGATTTGAACTTCAAGCTCTATACCGGGATGGTTTGGCACGTGACTTGGCTTACCCAAACTCACGTGACAAACGTGACAAACTGATTCCCGCCAAGTTCACTTGAGAAAGATGCTGTGATAGCATCGAAAGCTTGTGATCACTGCCAGAACGTTGACTCTGCTTCGGTATCTTGTTTCTTATCATGGCTACTTCAAAGTCGGGAAACAATATCTTTACTCAGTAGAATGACATAATACAATTTGTTGCCGATGAACAACGCAGCTCATGTTCGGGATTCTTCCTTTCAAAGTCGAGCCTTAAATCTGTGGTGGAGTTTTCCTTAATGCAGCCCATTTTCATCCACGCTGTCTCTAATCATTTTAACTTATTAATCGATACTTGTTGTTGTTGAGTACTGCAGAACAGGCGTAATTTTTTGCGCCCCTCCCCTCGCATGCAACTCGCGTTCGCCTCGCTTTTGCCTCTTCCTCTGAAATACGCAAAAAATTACGCCTGTTCTGCAGGCTATTCAAAATCAATCTTATCCTTTTTTAAGGTTTCGGGGCTTTCTCAAATCACGTTACAAGTAGAACGAAGTGTACAATAGATGTCAGATAGTTTAGACCACGAGTCGATTAGCCTTTACCTGGAAACCTCATAAGCCAGAGGTCAATAACACTGACTATTTCTCCTTCTTTAAAGGAGCCACATCCTGATTTGTCCATCTTCAAAAGTATAGCCTAATTTTTTTCAAGTTCGTCCGGCGTTTGTAATCCTTGTCAATCTTCTCCAGGTATTTTCAGGTTTCCTTGAGCAATTTAAAGGCAATTTAGCACTTGGCCAAAATATCGCAAAAAAAAAATACCGTTACTTCATGTGTAAATACAAAAGTGAATGCTGAGGGCGAACTCGATTGGGTGGAAAGCTCCAACAATTTGCTCTCTCGATGATGCACGGCAAAGCATGAGAAGTTTGTTCGGAGGTAATCTCATCTCTTTTTTGTTGTTGTTCTTTCGTTGCAGTTTATCTGTGGCCTTAGCCTCTGTTGTGGAACCCAGGCCAATTTGTCCCGTGAAGAGATACAGAAGGTGGTGGATGTTTATCGTCAGCCCGATGGGCGTGTCCGATACAAAGAGTTCTGTGATATCATGGAGAATGGTCAGTTCTGATAAGCTGGGCTCGTCCTTGTACTCTTGTGTTCTCCAAATACTAAACCGACGCAAAGCTGTTTAACTATAAAACAACGCAAGATAAACGAAAGAGATTTACGTACGATCGATGCAACAGATGTCCTCTAAATGTACTCCAACGTAATTCACTCAGGAACCAATACAGTAAATGAACACCGTATTTTACAGACACCTCGCCAGTGTGGACCGTTTCTGTGGTCCTTACGGTTTCCGTATGAACTAGTAGACTTAAACTTGGACGGTTTCCTAAGACCTCGTCCTCGCCATGCCGGAGAAACTTGAAAACGGAACAATCATCGCTGGGTCATTTTGGATTACTATTTGAGGAAAACTCAGGCAAGGAAATCACGTGATTGTCGTGACGTCATCGGTTTCGGAAAACTCCGTTTTCTAACTATTTTTGTTTACGATAAAACCCCAACCCGTTGTTTTCAAATTCCTCCTGTTAAATTGGGCGGTCTGCTATTGCGAGGTCTGGAACCAAGATTGCGAGTCCCAGACTTCCGTCATCTCGGTTCTAGACCTCGCACTAGCAGACCGCGCAATTTACAGCGCGCGCGCTCGCGCGCGTATTAAAAATTCAAAATGGCGGCCACAAAACACAAAATACGCGCGATAACGCTAATTTGATCTTTTATTCATATTCTAAACGGATGTGAGGGCTCCCTGTGTAGAGGATAGGCCTGACCATAGAAATAAAACTGCGTTTTCAAATTTCTCCAGCGTATTGCCGACGGGGCGTTGTTCATGGACGGTTCCATAACACGGCTTGAATTGCTAGGATGACATGGAAAGGCCTGACCGCGACAATCGTTTCCTTGCTGTTCTGACTCGTTCTTGGCAAAAATGATTTTGATAGTTTCCCTCGCATCGGGTAATGTATAGACTGGTAATTGCTCGGAGAGAGACTGAAAAAAAACCTAATCCTCCGCTCAGGAAGTATCAAGAATCCGCTCTGCTCGTTCAGAGAAAATCCAAAACATTTTGTCCTGCATCAAATCGATGGACTTATAGCGTCCTTAGCCTCTTGCAGACGTTCAATTAGTCAGGGTGCAGCGCAGAAAACACGCGCAAAAAATAAAAAAAGGGCTTTTTTATTTTTTCGCCCGCTGTTTTCTGCGCTGCGCCCTGACTAACTGAACTCCTGCAAGAGGCTAGAGCGTCCTGTGCGCCTTACCCTGCAGGCTCCAGTTGTCCGAAGCCTGTACAACGCTATCCACCGGATAAATCACTATCCAGTGGATAAGTGTTAACAAAACAAACCACGCTATCCGCTGGATACTGATTTATCAAGTGGATGTAACGTTATTCACCACTCGAAATGACAACCCAGGCCAGTTAGGTTACAGAAAGAAAAAAAATGTCCACTTTTCACGCAGTGAAAAGAAAATTGCATCTTTATATTTCACTGATCGATTAATTTACTTTTGTACCACCCAGCGTCTTTTGTCACATTCTGCCACATTTTGGGTCAAGCTTGCAGTGAAAACCTTAATTGAGAACTACTTCCATTATTTATTTTTATTCTCGCATTTTCAGCATTTACTGTGCCAGATCTGGAAAAGAAACCCACTGCTGAAGTCTACCGACCGCCAATGGGGGCACTGTCAAAGGTATAATAATTGATCTCTTTAGATCTCTGTCTAAGAAAAATAAAACTACCTGATGCAGTTATTGCACTAGCTCTCTGCATTAAAAGAGAAGAAAGTCACATGAGAACCTTTCTTAGTTGTTGTGGTTCATGCTAATGTCTTTATAATTTGTTCAGTTCCAGGCTCCGAATCTGCTTTCCGCTGCAGAGGAGAACAGAGTAAATGAAATACTCAACCAAATGGCCGAAACAGTTCGAAAACGAAGGCTTATGGTCTATCCTTACTTCAAAGACTTTGACAGGGTAAATTCAATTATATTTCACCTTTCCCTT
>JAHPZR010042256.1:17500-26574 GCA_019787425.1 Platygyra sinensis | reverse complement strand
CCTGAGGTAATAGTCAACACCATTTCACCTCCTGATTATGTCACACAACATGTTCAACAGTTTCTGGAGTATGCTGGAGGTGAACATGATGAAAGTGATATCACTAAAGAAGAATCTGTTGCCAGTTTGGATGTGTGGGATTTTGCTGGACAGCACCTGTACTATGCCTCTCACCCTCTTTTCTTATCGTCACGTGCACTCTACATTTTAGTGCACAACCTCAGCGAGCCATTACATGCCCCAGCTAAACACTGTGTTAGACAAGGAAGTCGTAATATTCCTTTGGAAAACCCAAACAACGAAACCAATCTGGAGAATTTGCTAGGGTGGCTTACTACGATTCATAGCATTACACAAGTGAAAGAAGAACCAGATATTGGTGCTCAAAGTAGGCTGCCTTATTTGCGACCTCCAGTACTCATTGTGGGCACACATGCTGACAAACCATTTGAAGACATTACTGTGATTAAGTCACAAATAGAGAAGACAATTTCTGGTAGGGAGTATGGGAAACATGTGGTCCCACCATTGTTCAGCATTGATAACACAAGTTCACTGCCGCAAAATTTAAGAAAGAGATTTTTTAGACGGCTGCAGGGTCCAAAGGAAAGAAAATATCAAACAGGTATTAAGTCCCCATACATTTATATGGCTATATATGATTGAACATCATTATTAAAGGTTATTACTTCTGAGTTAGTTTACTTCTTGACCTGTATTCTTTGAATAATAAATGTACGATTTTACAGTAGATGCTGTTGCTGGCATGTAAGTGTGAACACTTGATGCCAAAACATGCTTAAATTGGTTGTCAAATGTGGCATGATTAGTCATCAAACATTTGAAGTTTAGCAGACCATAATGCTAACTTTCATCAATGTCCTTTGGAGATATACATGTATACTGGAAAACTCTTTAAAGTCTTGCCTCCTGCCAATATTTTATGGTTATACTAGAAGTGAAACCACTTTGCAAAGAAGTCCTCACTGTTGATTCTTTTTGCTGAACTTTTAGCGTGAAAGTTTGTGTCATGGTGTGCTTAACTTCAAATGTTTGATGATCAGTCATGGCATGTTTAACACCCAATTAGAGCATGTTTTGTTGTCACATGCAGTGATCCATCTACCTGCATGTCCCACATCTCAGACTCATAACTTTCCAAAAGATGTACAAATTTATTCCTGTATGCATCCATTTGGACACAAAAAATTGCGATTACATTCACGGCTGATGTCTTTGTCTCTTTTAACAGGGCATCTCACAGGATGCAGTGATACAGATCTGCATAATTTGCTAACATCCACATCTGCATAATTGGAGCTTTCTTCTGCATAGAACAGAAAAATTGTGCCATATTAGCAATAGAGCAGCTTCGTTACAGCCCCAAAAGCCAAAATTCTGAAGAGAGTGGTTACTTCGAAGAAATTTTTCTCCTAAAACAGCAACAAAAACACGCCAGTTCATTTTTTTAACTTCCAGGCCCTTGCCTGTAGAGCCTGGAAAATAGTTTCCATGAAATTGCATGGTTACAAAGCTACGGACGTTCCTCGAATGCAACAACAAATTCTGCACAGGAAATGAGCTAAAATACTGTGGACTGCACTGCTCTGTTTATATACCCAATATAATATTGGGTTGAGTGTATGACGTCATCAGTCATATCATTTGTAGCCTGCAAACAGGCTCTCCATATGGGTTAATTCTGAGATTTGCTTTTGAATGGCACGCAGGCGGACAAGAGAGGGAGACCCTGCAATGGTCCTTGTACGATTTGAGTTCTGCTTCCTCTTCCGCTTGACTGATCTGTCAAGTTATCAAATTGAAATGAACCAATCACAACGAAAGCGAAAATGACCTTGTAGGACGGCTGTCAAAAATGAAACTTTTGATACGCGTGTGCTTGTTTTTAGTAGTATTTGACATGTGTCAAGTCGAATTAGCCAATCAGCAATTTACGTTCAGAATCTGAACGTAAATACTCAAAGCGTACAAGGACCATTGCAGGCTCTCCCTCTCTCGCCCGCCCGCGCGCCGTTCGAAAGCAAATCTCAGAATAATTAACCCATACGGAGAGCCTGTTTCCAGGCTACTGAAAAACAGTTACTTTAAAACATTTAAGGTGAAGATCAAAGGTAAATTTAAAACAATTAAACTTTCTCACCATTTTATCAAAGTCTGGAATAGTTATCAGCTGCTTTAATAGGTCAATCAGCCACTGAGCCTTCAGAACAACTGTACTGCGATGCTTGATAATCATACCAAGACCATGGTAGAAACTGATCATGCCAGCAAACTCATCTGCATCTTCTATGAAACAATTCTTTTCTGCATAGTTTTGGAGTTGCTCTATTTGTCTGTGATAAATTTGTTGTGCTATCAAAGCTTCAATCACCTTTTCAAACAGAAACCACCTACAAGACAATCATGGAAAATGCACCACATATCAGGCCATTGTTTCAATCTATTATTTACTGTGAAATTACTGTACCTTGAAACTGATCAAGTTTTGATCAACCTTTTAAGATGTTCCCATGGCTTTTGTTTTGAATTGCCAACAATGAGAGTACAAGAATCACATGAATCAAAGCAGTTTTGTCAAAGGTTCTACATGTAGGTTAATTTGTATTCAACAGTATGGCAATCTCTAGCTACTGAAATATCATTTTCATTTAAAAATTCACTGACTCTTCTAAAATATGCTCTACCTTATAACCACTGTTTGAAAAGGATTCTATAATTAGCATGTTTCAGGTCAATAGAGGATGTCTGCTTACATATACAAAATACAGGTGTCTGTAATGCGGCTGAATGCAATTTACCCTAAGTTAATCTTGAGCCAATGCAGCCAGCAGTCCCCCCGCCCCCCATTTATGTATGTGACCTGCAAAGTGACCTCAATAGCTTGTCTGTGGCATGTTTACATTCTGTCACATTGCAGCTGATGTTTGCAGATCATTTGCATATTTAGCTGATCTTTGCAGACCTCTGGCTGCAGTGTATCAAGAAAGACCTAATTTTACTGCAAATCTTTGCGGATTCTTGCTCCCAGCCCTCCCGCTCTCATAGTCATGGGTAAATTAGATAAGTATTGGGTTACAGTGAAGGTAAGTATTTCTCAATTGAACATCTTTCAGCGCGAGTGCCAGTTGGCAGTTTCTGGCAGGTGGTTCCCACTTGCAGGTTGCCATGGATACCTCCTGCTGTGCCTGAAATGCTAAGGTCACTTGCTGACCTAAAAGGCATCAGTTCCCAAACTCCTCTACTGGTGACAAGTTTAATGAATTTTAAAATCTTTGACCTTATATATCTTATTATTTCACCACTGGATATTCTTTCTTCCCTTTAAACTGAATAGTTTGTAGAGATATCTAAGTTTGCATGTATTTAAAAATGCGAGGAACGCAACTGAGTG
This sequence comes from Platygyra sinensis, assembly GCA_019787425.1. NCBI lineage: Eukaryota > Metazoa > Cnidaria > Anthozoa > Scleractinia > Merulinidae > Platygyra > Platygyra sinensis. Next base: position 23,162 of record JAHPZR010042256.1, on the reverse strand, counting down.
CAAACAATGGCAACTGTTTGATTGGTTAATTTTTTATGGTACTTACAAAACTTGTTTACATGTTTCTCAAGGTCACCAACTTGTATTTAAAGACAGAGGACCACCAAGACAAACTTACAATATTAATTTGTTCTCTGTTAATGTCACCACAGTAATACTCCTGATAGAAAAATAATAATACTTTACAAAAGAACAATATATATATAATTTACCTAACAGGTATTTTCTCTCCCATATATGGCTCTTGTTCCAACACCTCCATGATTTTGTCCCTCAGATCTTGAATGTCATTGGTGTTCTTCTTTTGCTCTGAATGTAAATAAAATTATATTTTCACACTAATGCATGGTTTTAACAAGAAATTGAGATATAATTGCAGTGCACATGTAGGTACCCTACAGTATATAAGGTTCAAATGTGGTGTTGAATGAGCAAATATCAAACCTATAAGGAGCAAGACAAAGTAAGCCAGCAAAAAGAAAGCAAAATGACACTAAAAACTTAAGTCTGTTCTGATCTCTGAGCAAGTTTATGAATTTCTACCCTGGAATCTACACTGCTTTTTCAGAGCACCCCTGGAGGGATGCATTGAAGGAGGAGTGGAGTGCATCTCTGAGGGAAACCCTGTAATTTAATAAGGCTAGACAGTCTGCAAAGAACAGTAATAGGTACTGTGGTTTGCATCTAAGTGTGAACATGTCAGTGATCCATCTAGAAGTAGGCACAAGTCAGTCTAGGGATTCACACAGCCATAAGCCTCTGGTCCCTCAGAAAAAAGAGCGAGTCCCACACAGTATTTTAGCTCATTTCCTGTGCAGAATTTGTTGTTGCATTCGAGGAACGTCCGTAGCTTTGTAACCATGCAATTTCATGGAAACTATTTTCCAGGCTCTACAGGCAAGGGCCTGGAAGTTAAAAAAATGAACTGGCGTGTTTTTGTTGCTGTTTTAGGAGAAAAATTTCTTCGAAGTAACCACTCTCTTCAGAATTTTGGCTTTTGGGGCTGTAACGAAGCTGCTCTATTGCTAATATGGCACAATTTTTCTGTTCTATGCAGAAGAAAGCTCCAATTATGCAGATGTGGATGTTAGCAAATTATGCAGATCTGTATCACTGCATCCTGTGAGATGCCCTGTTAAAAGAGACAAAGACATCAGCCGTGAATGTAATCGCAATTTTTTGTGTCCAAATGGATGCATACAGGAATAAATTTGTACATCTTTTTGGAAAGTTATGAGTCTGAGATGTGGGACATGCAGGTAGATGGATCACTGCATGTGACAACAAACATGCTCTAATTGGGTGTTAAACATGCCATGACTGATCATCAAACATTTGAAGTTAAGCACACCATGACACAAACTTTCACGCTAAAAGTTCAGCAAAAAGAATCAACAGTGAGGACTTCTTTGCAAAGTGGTTTCACTTCTAGTATAACCATAAAATATTGGCAGGAGGCAAGACTTTAAAGAGTTTTCCAGTATACATGTATATCTCCAAAGGACATTGATGAAAGTTAGCATTATGGTCTGCTAAACTTCAAATGTTTGATGACTAATCATGCCACATTTGACAACCAATTTAAGCATGTTTTGGCATCAAGTGTTCACACTTACATGCCAGCAACAGCATCTACTGTAAAATCGTACATTTATTATTCAAAGAATACAGGTCAAGAAGTAAACTAACTCAGAAGTAATAACCTTTAATAATGATGTTCAATCATATATAGCCATATAAATGTATGGGGACTTAATACCTGTTTGATATTTTCTTTCCTTTGGACCCTGCAGCCGTCTAAAAAATCTCTTTCTTAAATTTTGCGGCAGTGAACTTGTGTTATCAATGCTGAACAATGGTGGGACCACATGTTTCCCATACTCCCTACCAGAAATTGTCTTCTCTATTTGTGACTTAATCACAGTAATGTCTTCAAATGGTTTGTCAGCATGTGTGCCCACAATGAGTACTGGAGGTCGCAAATAAGGCAGCCTACTTTGAGCACCAATATCTGGTTCTTCTTTCACTTGTGTAATGCTATGAATCGTAGTAAGCCACCCTAGCAAATTCTCCAGATTGGTTTCGTTGTTTGGGTTTTCCAAAGGAATATTACGACTTCCTTGTCTAACACAGTGTTTAGCTGGGGCATGTAATGGCTCGCTGAGGTTGTGCACTAAAATGTAGAGTGCACGTGACGATAAGAAAAGAGGGTGAGAGGCATAGTACAGGTGCTGTCCAGCAAAATCCCACACATCCAAACTGGCAACAGATTCTTCTTTAGTGATATCACTTTCATCATGTTCACCTCCAGCATACTCCAGAAACTGTTGAACATGTTGTGTGACATAATCAGGAGGTGAAATGGTGTTGACTATTACCTCAGGCTCATTCTCCTCAGCCTGGAATGGAGTATCAAACAAGAAGGATGATTACTGACATAATAATATTAAAAGAAATCACAGAGCTACTTTAACAAAGACCCTGGCTGACAGTTCCACATCTTCCACACACCATGTATTCATATGGAAATTTGGTGTGAGTTTTTAAACTCAAATAATGCTCCATCATTTTAGTAAACTTGATTTCTGCTGTTTCTGCTACATTTGAGATGTCTGCATTAAATAATTATAAATTGTGTTTCTACGCAAAAAAGTTTATTCAAACCTGATGCTTGTTGAGATCACTTCTATCACTCAATCCTTCCCCTTCTTCTTTAAAATGGTCTTCTCTCATTGCAGTTGCTTCTGTAGCTGCCGTAGAATGTCTCCTTTCTAATTCTGTTGTTCCCTCAAACAGTTTTTCTTCCATTATCCTTGATATATCTCTAGAATATTCTTGCAATCCTGGTTTGTTCTCATGGGTGGAATGCCAGTTCTTAACTTGTTCCACTTCAATTTCACATGTTGAAGCCTGTACTTCAATTCCCTCAGTACTCTGTTCTTTAGGGTCAAATGGCAGGCCCAATAGACTCTTCTTTAGACTGGTTTTGCCAGCACGATCCTGACCAATTAGTAATATGCGACCACGGTAAACAGTCACAGAGCCATCTCTTAGAGCCTTTTCATAAGCCAGTTGTTGTTTGACTTCTACTTCTACTATGTCTTGTTCTAATATAAAAATGCAAGAATGGTATTCTTGTCGATTACATGTAATACAAATTATAAGAATAATATTACACTGCAACATGCCTTACCATAGCCACCCAACAATCATTTTTACAAGTTAGCCAACCAGGATATGCAAATGTGATTGACGTTCACGCCTCCTTACAAAGTTGGTGCGTGAAGATTATTTTAGCACTTGAATGATTTGATTTTAATCATTGCAAAAACAGCATGAGTGAAGTTTGCAAGTGGCTAAAAAATCTCCCCAGAGGTTTGCAACTTGAAAAATAGGTCCGCGGTACAGACATGTGTTGCTTACGAGTTACCCTGGTCCCAGAGGTTTTTCTTGCCTCTTCGTGGCTCTGGTTCTGTCATCTCATGCAGAGAAAAATGACGAAAAACCTCTGGGACCGAGGTACTTACGATACGATTTTTGCCCCCGCAGGGTTTTGACCCAGACAGCCAAAACCCGAGGAGGCACCCTAAGAATCCCCGCATATAGAGAGGAAAATTTCGCTGTACCAGAAAAAAATCTCAATTTTTGAGAACACGGCTCGCAAAGGATTGCCGAAAGTTCGCTGGGGGTCGAATAATTCCACATTATATAATTTTGGCTAGGTAAGGTTGTCGGTGTCAGCTTTCTCGATCAATTTGAAAAACCACTTTGAAGTTCATTCGATCCAGATTCTAAATTGTGGAAAATAGCATTGCTCATCGAGGTTTTTGATGAAACTTGCATAAATTTATTTATTTCATCGATCAACTGTCACTACTAGAAATTCGAGGCCAGTGTGATTCAGTTGGAACTAAATAGCCATACCCGGCTAAATACTCTTCCGATCGTCAGTTTTACCTTTGACATCTCGTTTATTTGGATCACTTATTTTTACCGCTGAATAATCTTACGTGGCGTAGAGCCCATGTGACGGCTGGGTGAGTGGCAGGGATGCAAATGTAAATGTTTGCGGCGTTTTCGTTGAGGACAAAAAGCTTTACTCTAATTTGCATATGTGATGACTGTAACGCGATACTTCTGGTTATATATCGGAAAAAATCTTGACTTCTGTTCTGCTTTCGAGATACTTTTGCTCGTATATCAAGACAAATGGTTTGTTTCGGTATCAAACCATAACAAAAGAGTGGTTTAATATTTTTTTCCAGAAATCATTTCGAGAGAGTATTAAGTAAAGAATTCCATGTGATAGAATGAGTTAAACAGAATGTGTTGGTTTAGTTAACTTAGTCGATTCTTTCGATCACATTTATGGTAGGATGCCTAAGTTACTTGAACAGTATGAGTGATACAGTTTACAAAAAAAATTAAAATTTTAGTTCATACAATAACATTCAATATTATTGTTTTCAATCAAAGCGGGGGATAGCTTTAGTGCGCTGACTCGTGAGATATCGAGTTGAACACTCGAACATAAAATTCATATCCACCCGCGGTCATGTAATATCCTCTATATATAAAAAAGAGTGTATATCAAGACAACTGGTTTGTTTCAGTATCAGACTAGAACAACAGAGTGGTTGGATATTTTTTTCCAGAATGCGTTTCGCGAGATTATTATGTAAAGAATATATTATGTGATAGAACGAGTGTAAACAGAATGTGTTTGTTTGTTTGTTTATTTATTCCTCCAATCCCTAGATGGTACATAAGTATTTTTCAAAAGGAAAGAAAACATATGTTGGTTTAGTTAACTTAGTTGATTCTTTGGATCATATTTATGATAATATACCTAAGTTTCTTGAACAGTATGAGTGACATAGTTAACAAAAAAATATAAAATTTTAGTTCATACAATAACGTTCAATATTATTGTTTCCAATCAGCAGAAATTAAAGAAAGCAGGGGCAGCTTTAGTGATAACTATTACTAGTTTTACATATAATTGGAATCCTGTAGATTTTCCTCTATGTAGATTCGGTTACAAAAAATTGATTCACGTACACGATTAGTAGATGTTTGGATTTTAAAGAAAATTCTTGGGGAAGCCTGACAAATTGCAGGGGAGTGATCTGTGATGGACTAGCATCCCATCCAGGGGGAGTAGAAATACTTCTAGCCGCTTCATGCTACAGAAACGGGGATATAAACCTCAGGCTGCTATGAGCCACTCGGCTCTAAGGCTTCACTTTTTAGATAATAGGAGGGCAGGACAGATCTCTATTGTCAGAACCTATATCCTCGTTGGAGCAAATTTCACGATTTAGAATACTCCAAGTCAGAACAGGACCCAGTTGTCAAAAAATGGAAAGACCGCTAGTTGTTCAAATGATAAATCACTATCTAATGGATAGGTGTTGGCAAAACAAACCAGGTTATCTAGTGGATGGGTGCGCAGTGGTATCCTTTCTTGAGTAGTGGTTAGTGATCGCACTTCTTTCATTTTAAGTGGTATCTTTTAGGGTTGTAATGAAGCTCAAGCAACTTCCATATTATTCTCCCTAGGAAGTAAATTTGTATCTTCTGACAAGTATTGCCAAGTATTGGTGTCCCCGATTCTGCCGGGTTTCTAAATGTCTAACACGAAGTGCAGAAGTGATACGAC
>JAHPZR010042256.1:0-7500 GCA_019787425.1 Platygyra sinensis | reverse complement strand
CAGAATCGGGGACACCAATACTTGGCAATACTTGTCAGAAGATACAAATTTACTTCCTAGGGAGAATAATATGGAAGTTGCTTGAGCTTCATTACAACCCTAAAAGATACCACTTAAAATGAAAGAAGTGCGATCACTAACCACTACTCAAGAAAGGATACCACTGCGCACCCATCCACTAGATAACCTGGTTTGTTTTGCCAACACCTATCCATTAGATAGTGATTTATCATTTGAACAACTAGCGGTCTTTCCATTTTTTGACAACTGGGTCCTGTTCTGACTTGGAGTATTCTAAATCGTGAAATTTGCTCCAACGAGGATATAGGTTCTGACAATAGAGATCTGTCCTGCCCTCCTATTATCTAAAAAGTGAAGCCTTAGAGCCGAGTGGCTCATAGCAGCCTGAGGTTTATATCCCCGTTTCTGTAGCATGAAGCGGCTAGAAGTATTTCTACTCCCCCTGGATGGGATGCTAGTCCATCACAGATCACTCCCCTGCAATTTGTCAGGCTTCCCCAAGAATTTTCTTTAAAATCCAAACATCTACTAATCGTGTACGTGAATCAATTTTTTGTAACCGAATCTACATAGAGGAAAATCTACAGGATTCCAATTATATGTAAAACTAGTAATAGTTATCACTAAAGCTGCCCCTGCTTTCTTTAATTTCTGCTGATTGGAAACAATAATATTGAACGTTATTGTATGAACTAAAATTTTATATTTTTTTGTTAACTATGTCACTCATACTGTTCAAGAAACTTAGGTATATTATCATAAATATGATCCAAAGAATCAACTAAGTTAACTAAACCAACATATGTTTTCTTTCCTTTTGAAAAATACTTATGTACCATCTAGGGATTGGAGGAATAAATAAACAAACAAACAAACACATTCTGTTTACACTCGTTCTATCACATAATATATTCTTTACATAATAATCTCGCGAAACGCATTCTGGAAAAAAATATCCAACCACTCTGTTGTTCTAGTCTGATACTGAAACAAACCAGTTGTCTTGATATACACTCTTTTTTATATATAGAGGATATTACATGACCGCGGGTGGATATGAATTTTATGTTCGAGTGTTCAACTCGATATCTCACGAGTCAGCGCACTAAAGCTATCCCCCGCTTTGATTGAAAACAATAATATTGAATGTTATTGTATGAACTAAAATTTTAATTTTTTTTGTAAACTGTATCACTCATACTGTTCAAGTAACTTAGGCATCCTACCATAAATGTGATCGAAAGAATCGACTAAGTTAACTAAACCAACACATTCTGTTTAACTCATTCTATCACATGGAATTCTTTACTTAATACTCTCTCGAAATGATTTCTGGAAAAAAATATTAAACCACTCTTTTGTTATGGTTTGATACCGAAACAAACCATTTGTCTTGATATACGAGCAAAAGTATCTCGAAAGCAGAACAGAAGTCAAGATTTTTTCCGATATATAACCAGAAGTATCGCGTTACAGTCATCACATATGCAAATTAGAGTAAAGCTTTTTGTCCTCAACGAAAACGCCGCAAACATTTACATTTGCATCCCTGCCACTCACCCAGCCGTCACATGGGCTCTACGCCACGTAAGATTATTCAGCGGTAAAAATAAGTGATCCAAATAAACGAGATGTCAAAGGTAAAACTGACGATCGGAAGAGTATTTAGCCGGGTATGGCTATTTAGTTCCAACTGAATCACACTGGCCTCGAATTTCTAGTAGTGACAGTTGATCGATGAAATAAATAAATTTATGCAAGTTTCATCAAAAACCTCGATGAGCAATGCTATTTTCCACAATTTAGAATCTGGATCGAATGAACTTCAAAGTGGTTTTTCAAATTGATCGAGAAAGCTGACACCGACAACCTTACCTAGCCAAAATTATATAATGTGGAATTATTCGACCCCCAGCGAACTTTCGGCAATCCTTTGCGAGCCGTGTTCTCAAAAATTGAGATTTTTTTCTGGTACAGCGAAATTTTCCTCTCTATATGCGGGGATTCTTAGGGTGCCTCCTCGGGTTTTGGCTGTCTGGGTCAAAACCCTGCGGGGGCAAAAATCGTATCGTAAGTACCTCGGTCCCAGAGGTTTTTCGTCATTTTTCTCTGCATGAGATGACAGAACCAGAGCCACGAAGAGGCAAGAAAAACCTCTGGGACCAGGGTAACTCGTAAGCAACACATGTCTGTACCGCGGACCTATTTTTCAAGTTGCAAACCTCTGGGGAGATTTTTTAGCCACTTGCAAACTTCACTCATGCTGTTTTTGCAATGATTAAAATCAAATCATTCAAGTGCTAAAATAATCTTCACGCACCAACTTTGTAAGGAGGCGTGAACGTCAATCACATTTGCATATCCTGGTTGGCTAACTTGTAAAAATGATTGTTGGGTGGCTATGGTAAGGCATGTTGCAGTGTAATATTATTCTTATAATTTGTATTACATGTAATCGACAAGAATACCATTCTTGCATTTTTATATTAGAACAAGACATAGTAGAAGTAGAAGTCAAACAACAACTGGCTTATGAAAAGGCTCTAAGAGATGGCTCTGTGACTGTTTACCGTGGTCGCATATTACTAATTGGTCAGGATCGTGCTGGCAAAACCAGTCTAAAGAAGAGTCTATTGGGCCTGCCATTTGACCCTAAAGAACAGAGTACTGAGGGAATTGAAGTACAGGCTTCAACATGTGAAATTGAAGTGGAACAAGTTAAGAACTGGCATTCCACCCATGAGAACAAACCAGGATTGCAAGAATATTCTAGAGATATATCAAGGATAATGGAAGAAAAACTGTTTGAGGGAACAACAGAATTAGAAAGGAGACATTCTACGGCAGCTACAGAAGCAACTGCAATGAGAGAAGACCATTTTAAAGAAGAAGGGGAAGGATTGAGTGATAGAAGTGATCTCAACAAGCATCAGGTTTGAATAAACTTTTTTGCGTAGAAACACAATTTATAATTATTTAATGCAGACATCTCAAATGTAGCAGAAACAGCAGAAATCAAGTTTACTAAAATGATGGAGCATTATTTGAGTTTAAAAACTCACACCAAATTTCCATATGAATACATGGTGTGTGGAAGATGTGGAACTGTCAGCCAGGGTCTTTGTTAAAGTAGCTCTGTGATTTCTTTTAATATTATTATGTCAGTAATCATCCTTCTTGTTTGATACTCCATTCCAGGCTGAGGAGAATGAGCCTGAGGTAATAGTCAACACCATTTCACCTCCTGATTATGTCACACAACATGTTCAACAGTTTCTGGAGTATGCTGGAGGTGAACATGATGAAAGTGATATCACTAAAGAAGAATCTGTTGCCAGTTTGGATGTGTGGGATTTTGCTGGACAGCACCTGTACTATGCCTCTCACCCTCTTTTCTTATCGTCACGTGCACTCTACATTTTAGTGCACAACCTCAGCGAGCCATTACATGCCCCAGCTAAACACTGTGTTAGACAAGGAAGTCGTAATATTCCTTTGGAAAACCCAAACAACGAAACCAATCTGGAGAATTTGCTAGGGTGGCTTACTACGATTCATAGCATTACACAAGTGAAAGAAGAACCAGATATTGGTGCTCAAAGTAGGCTGCCTTATTTGCGACCTCCAGTACTCATTGTGGGCACACATGCTGACAAACCATTTGAAGACATTACTGTGATTAAGTCACAAATAGAGAAGACAATTTCTGGTAGGGAGTATGGGAAACATGTGGTCCCACCATTGTTCAGCATTGATAACACAAGTTCACTGCCGCAAAATTTAAGAAAGAGATTTTTTAGACGGCTGCAGGGTCCAAAGGAAAGAAAATATCAAACAGGTATTAAGTCCCCATACATTTATATGGCTATATATGATTGAACATCATTATTAAAGGTTATTACTTCTGAGTTAGTTTACTTCTTGACCTGTATTCTTTGAATAATAAATGTACGATTTTACAGTAGATGCTGTTGCTGGCATGTAAGTGTGAACACTTGATGCCAAAACATGCTTAAATTGGTTGTCAAATGTGGCATGATTAGTCATCAAACATTTGAAGTTTAGCAGACCATAATGCTAACTTTCATCAATGTCCTTTGGAGATATACATGTATACTGGAAAACTCTTTAAAGTCTTGCTCCTGCCAATATTTTATGGTTATACTAGAAGTGAAACCACTTTGCAAAGAAGTCCTCACTGTTGATTCTTTTTGCTGAACTTTTAGCGTGAAAGTTTGTGTCATGGTGTGCTTAACTTCAAATGTTTGATGATCAGTCATGGCATGTTTAACACCCAATTAGAGCATGTTTGTTGTCACATGCAGTGATCCATCTACCTGCATGTCCCACATCTCAGACTCATAACTTTCCAAAAAGATGTACAAATTTATTCCTGTATGCATCCATTTGGACACAAAAAATTGCGATTACATTCACGGCTGATGTCTTTGTCTCTTTTAACAGGGCATCTCACAGGATGCAGTGATACAGATCTGCATAATTTGCTAACATCCACATCTGCATAATTGGAGCTTTCTTCTGCATAGAACAGAAAAATTGTGCCATATTAGCAATAGAGCAGCTTCGTTACAGCCCCAAAAGCCAAAATTCTGAAGAGAGTGGTTACTTCGAAGAAATTTTTCTCCTAAAACAGCAACAAAAACACGCCAGTTCATTTTTTTAACTTCCAGGCCCTTGCCTGTAGAGCCTGGAAAATAGTTTCCATGAAATTGCATGGTTACAAAGCTACGGACGTTCCTCGAATGCAACAACAAATTCTGCACAGGAAATGAGCTAAAATACTGTGTGGGACTCGCTCTTTTTTCTGAGGGACCAGAGGCTTATGGCTGTGTGAATCCCTAGACTGACTTGTGCCTACTTCTAGATGGATCACTGACATGTTCACACTTAGATGCAAACCACAGTACCTATTACTGTTCTTTGCAGACTGTCTAGCCTTATTAAATTACAGGGTTTCCTCAGAGATGCACTCCACTCCTCCTTCATGCATCCCTCCAGGGGTGCTCTGAAAAAGCAGTGTAGATTCCAGGGTAGAAATTCATAAACTTGCTCAGAGATCAGAACAGACTTAAGTTTTTAGTGTCATTTTGCTTTCTTTTTGCTGGCTTACTTTGTCTTGCTCCTTATAGGTTTGATATTTGCTCATTCAAACACCACATTTGAACCTTATATACTGTAGGGTACCTACATGTGCACTGCAATTATATCTCAATTTCTTGTTAAAACCATGCATTAGTGTGAAAATATAATTTTATTACATTCAGAGCAAAAGAAGAACACCAATGACATTCAAGATCTGAGGGACAAAATCATGGAGGTGTTGGAACAAGAGCCATATATGGGAGAGAAAATACCTGTTAGGTAAATTATATATATATTGTTCTTTTGTAAAGTATTATTATTTTCTATCAGGAGTATTACTGTGGTGACATTAACAGAGAACAAATTAATATTGTAAGTTTGTCTTGGTGGTCCTCTGTCTTTAAATACAAGTTGGTGACCTTGAGAAACATGTAAACAAGTTTTGTAAGTACCATAAAAAATTAACCAATCAAACAGTTGCCATTGTTTGCACTCAGTTGCGTTCCTCGCATTTTTAAATACATGCAAACTTAGATATCTCTACAAAACTATTCAGTTTAAAGGGAAGAAAGAATATCCAGTGGTGAAATAATAAGATATATAAGGTCAAAGATTTTAAAATTCATTAAACTTGTCACCAGTAGAGGAGTTTGGGAACTGATGCCTTTTAGGTCAGCAAGTGACCTTAGCATTTCAGGCACAGCAGGAGGTATCCATGGCAACCTGCAAGTGGGAACCACCTGCCAGAAACTGCCAACTGGCACTCGCGCTGAAAGATGTTCAATTGAGAAATACTTACCTTCACTGTAACCCAATACTTATCTAATTTACCCATGACTATGAGAGCGGGAGGGCTGGGAGCAAGAATCGCAAAGATTTGCAGTAAAATTAGAGTCTTTCTTGACACACTGCAGCCAGAGGTCTGCAAAGATCAGCTAAATATGCAAATGATCTGCAAACATCAGCTGCAATGTGACAGAATGTAAACATGCCACAGACAAGCTATTGAGGTCACTTTGCAGGTCACATACAGAAATGGGGGGCGGGGGGACTGCTGGCTGCATTGGCTCAAGATTAACTTAGGGTAAATTGCATTCAGCGCATTACAGACACCTGTATTTTGTATATGTAAGCAGACATCCTCTATTGACCTGAAACATGCTAATTATAGAATCCTTTTCAAACAGTGGTATAAGGTAGAGCATATTTAGAAGAGCAGTGAATTTTAAATGAAAATGATATTCAGTAGCTATAGATTGCCATACTGTTGAATACAAATTAACCTACATGTAGAACCTTTGACAAACTGCTTTGATTCATGTGATCTTGTACTCTCACTGTTGGCAAGTTCAAAACAAAAGCCATGGGAACTCTTAAAAGGTTGATCAAAACTTGATCAGTTTCAAGGTACAGTAATTTCACAGTAAATAATAGATTGAAACAATGACCTGATATGTGGTGCATTTTCCATGATTGTCTTGTAGGTGGTTTCTGTTTGAAAAGGTGATTGAAGCTTTGATAGCACAACAAATTTATCACAGACAAATAGAGCAACTCCAAAACTATGCAGAAAAGAATTGTTTCATAGAAGATGCAGATGAGTTTGCTGGCATGATCAGTTTCTACCATGGTCTTGGTATGATTATCAAGCATCGCAGTACAGTTGTTCTGAAGGCTCAGTGGCTGATTGACCTATTAAAGCAGCTGATAACTATTCCAGACTTTGATAAAATGGTGAGAAAGTTTAATTGTTTTAAATTTACCTTTGATCTTCACCTTAAATGTTTTAAAGTAACTGTTTTTCAGTAGCCTGGAAACAGGCTCTCCGTATGGGTTAATTATTCTGAGATTTGCTTTCGAACGGCGCGCGGGCGGGCGAGAGAGGGAGAGCCTGCAATGGTCCTTGTACGCTTTGAGTATTTACGTTCAGATTCTGAACGTAAATTGCTGATTGGCTAATTCGACTTGACACATGTCAAATACTACTAAAAACAAGCACACGCGTATCAAAAGTTTCATTTTTTGACAGCCGTCCTACAAGGTCATTTTCGCTTTCGTTGTGATTGGTTCATTTCAATTTGATAACTTGACAGATCAGTCAAGCGGAAGAGGAAGCAGAACTCAAATCGTACAAGGACCATTGCAGGGTCTCCCTCTCTTGTCCGCCTGCGTGCCATTCAAAAGCAAATCTCAGAATTAAACCCATATGGAGAGCCTGTTTGCAGGCTACAAATGATATGACTGATGGACGTCATACACTCAACCCAATATTATATGGGTATATAAACAGAGCAGTGCAGTCCACAGTATTTTAGCTCATTTCCTGTGCAGAATTTGTTGTTGCATTCGAGGAACGTCCGTAGCTTTGTAACCATG
>JAHPZR010042255.1:5000-7500 GCA_019787425.1 Platygyra sinensis | reverse complement strand
CCCTCCTCCCCCTCCCTGCTCATTTCTTACCCCAAGTGGAGCAAAACTTAATTTAAATCCTCTTTACAGACACTAAAAGTACACCTAACCCCCCAAATGTTTTTGGTACAGCTGTAACTTTTAATAAATTTCTTTTTTCTCTTGATCACCATGGAGCATTTCTTCTATCTCTGTTTAGTCTCTGCATATTTTTTTCTAGTGAAACGCTTGACATTGTCAAGGTACTGCATAAGACTCAAATTTGGGATAAGCTGGAAGCCATCTGACTTTAGTGTAGCTGGTTAAGAGCTTGTTCTCCTGATGTGCGCTTGCAGCAAAAGAGGCCTTTCACAGGGCCTCGTCTTGTTAAGTACGTACCGGTAGATCTAATGTCCCGGATAACGGAAATCCCTCTGCCGGGAGCTGGGACTGATATGGATCAAGCAGCATAAATTCATTTATTATGGTAATAAATTTCCTTTTTTTTCCATTTCGAAATGCAAGTCAATCTCTGCATTGCAATTAAGGCCAAGATCAGGATCGACAATTTGCCGGTCCATTCGGGTTATAAAGGTAAAATTAATGATTGAAGAGTTAACTTACAGCTCTTAAAGGGTTATAAAGATGTCAATCAACAGAAGAGTAAGGGTTGGTAATTTTGACTTTAAGGAACGTACAGACTCTGGAGTGTCAAAACATTTTAAGATTCAAACATCTATTTCCCCCGAAATACGATTAAATTTGATGCAGTCGTAGTGTACTCCTGCCTACTTCTCCAGATCAATGATTGAAAATAGTTTTAACATATACATGTAAGACATAAGCAGAGATATCGGCAAACAATATTTAAAGGTTAGGTAAGTTTTTGCTTCGTTATTGTTGACCGACCGTAGCATACGCATAATCAATTACTGTGTACAAACACAAGCTACATGATATACTGTCTAGTACGACGTACTAGACAGTAAATCATTGAAAATCTTTCGGCAAGATATTGAAAAGAGGTCCAGTAGAGTACTAGCACTTAACTGAATACATTTCTACTTCACTGCTATTTTGAATGAAATGCCCATTTTATGTATATGCTAATAATCTGGCGCAGAGTTCCTGACTTAAAGGGCATTTGACACCCTTCTGCGCATGTGCGGCAGTTTGATTTCTCATCCGATGGAACAGTTTTCAAAGTTGTTATTTGTGGGAAAAATCCTCCTCCATCGACCTTGCGAGGCGTGTGAAAATAGTAATACCGATATTGAAGAACTGTTTAGTCATCTGTGAAAGATTAAAAGTCGAATTTTGTGTTTTGAGTTGAATTCCGTCGAGAAATACAATGTACTCCAGAGGGTTTTCGAAGCGGTTATAGACGAACGCTACTTATCACCTCGTAGCCGTCTTGTTCCAAAAAAAAAGAAGAAAAAGAAGGAAAGATGCAAGGAAGAAAATCGGAAACTTTGTATATATAGCTGCAGACACGCATACAAATTGGAAGGAAGTAAAGCGTATGTGCTTGTAATCAACGGACACGGCCATCACACAACATAAACATGATAAATATTCTTTACAAACAAAAGGGACCGCAAGGCCAAAAGGCGTCTGATAAAGAGATATTCGAAAGGCACGTGCGACTCTAAGCTGACCTGGGGCGAGTTCGTGGCCCTCGTGATAGTATTACGGTTTCTATTGGTCAAAAAATTGGTGTCAATCAAGACCGCACGTGCGCTTTATCGTGACAATGGCCCTTTAATTATTACATTAATTAGTTTGCGTTTCGGTTGACTGTTCATGACAATCGAATTTTTCTTTCAGCACAACAGTCTCTGCTGGCAGCTCAAGAGTCAAATCTTAATCGTTTATTTTACTTTCCTCATATATTTATAAATGCTTGATCAATTCCAAGTTTAGAGAATGCAAAAAACATGATGTGTTAAATTTACCACATCATTTTCTCATTTATTGTTTCATCAGGGACTCGGATGATCGTTTGCACTTGGAATAGTCAGATGGCTTCCAGCTTATCCCAAATTTGAGTCTTATGCAGTACCTTGACAATGTCAAGCGTTTCACTAGAAAAAAATATGCAGAGACTAAACAGAGATAGAAGAAATGCTCCATGGTGATCAAGAGAAAAAAGAAATTTATTAAAAGTTACAGCTGTACCAAAAACATTTGGGGGGTTAGGTGTACTTTTAGTGTCTGTAAAGAGGATTTAAATTAAGTTTTGCTCCACTTGGGGTAAGAAATGAGCAGGGAGGGGGAGGAGGGTAGATACTGCTGCAATTGATTGATGTATAGATCGTTTTCACGTGACATCACCGCTTTCTAAAATCCAAAACTAAAGAGCCACCGACGTTTATATCCTCATGAGGCATAAGAGGTGGTATATTTATATCTGTTTACAATTTTACAGCTCCATAGCGTGCGTCGTTTGGAAGCCAGAGCATTTAGAATTTCATCGTTATGGCGGTGCGTGACATAAAGCTACGATCGCATTTGTGGAAAAATATTTACCTATCCACCTATC
>JAHPZR010042252.1:12500-46475 GCA_019787425.1 Platygyra sinensis | reverse complement strand
TTCAGTGGGTCTTTGCCTATTTAAAATTAAGTAACCAGCTATATGAATAATTATACCAACCTGTATTTCACGAAATTATAATATATCTTATTAAGACGTTTTGTTGTGCTAGTATCGCCGAGTTATTTTACGAGTATGTCGCCATATTCTGGTGAGCCCGTAGGAGAGAGTCAAAATACAAATAACGCGTAAAAAAATCTCAGTGATACTACATAACAGAACGTCTAATAAGGGGGGGGGATTTTATTTTTTTTATCGATCCAAAAACAAAAAAAACACGCCAAAATTGGCGTGTTCGTGCGAGCGAATTTCGTGGATATATATATTATTGGGGAAATGCGTGGATAGAGAAGAGCAAAGTGGAACCGAATTTGCACGGGAAATCCAGCTAACTGATTGGTTAATGGTAAGGAAACCTGTCTATACAGTCCTCTGGAGTTACAAATACCGCGTTGATACAATGTATTTGTACTCGTCTTAAGCGTTTAACTGTACTTGGCAAAGTGCAGTTGGATAATAATTCACAGTCTCAGACCTCCAGAAGAGTATCATCTTGACTATGAAGAGCTTTGTATTAGCATCTGCGGCCCAAGAATCAGCTGCTTGGAGGCCACATTCTTTTTCCTTCTGAAAATAAATCAAGCTATGTTGTGTACACAACAGGTAGTGTCTTTTAATGGACTGGAAACCTCGAGAACCAGGGAATGTGTGGTTTAACGCACCATGCATCCCACCTTGAAGTGATGCTCAGAATTTACCAGAAGAAAGAGTAAAAAGTTGATACAATGATAGAAACAATCTACTTGGGATAACAGGAATAAGAGAAGCAGTGGGAAAATTCACTATTTAATTTATTCAAGTCCTTTGCTATTCTGATTCTTTGGTTGTTTCAGCCTTCAAAAGAGTCCACCTTGATAGGCATTCCCAGATGTCATCAAAGATGATTGACAATATTCACCCACTTTTCAGGAGCAGTAATTCACACTCTCCAGTCACAAGTGATTGCAAACTGTGACTAGAATAACAACAATACCCAGCTACTCAAGTCTTTTTTTATAACCATTTCTAAGTGGATAGTTGCATCTACAAAAACCTCCTTCAATGTGAAGAACAAACTACCAATACTATTTTGTATTACCACCTTTGCGTTTCTGAAGATTGCACTATTTATTGCTCTAACCGGTCATTTCGATACACTCTGAAAAAGAAATCCAAAAATCTTTTATTTCTGTTGAATTTCCAGTTATTGACTTCTTTAAAATACAAACCATGCAATATGTCCCACTATGCTTTTATTTTTAATCACTATAACCTTTACTGAGCCCTGAGGGGAAATGGGTGAATTTATTTTTTTTTTATGTTTGAACACAGTTCCTATAATCTACAATGTGGACTCTTTCAATATGGCAACCTTGTTTTCCATGGGTCACGTTCTTTTGTGTTGGAAGACAAAGGGCTCAGTCGTCAAATATAGCCAGCTCTTTTAAGTTCAGTGAAAACTTTCATCAAAATTTAAGTAAGATCACTAAAAAAGATGTTTTCTTTTTTCCTTTCATCATTCAAGGCTTATTCAACAATGGAGGAACACACATGCCTAATACGAGAGAACACATCAACCTCCTCCTGAACAACAGTTCACCTGAACCCTTTCAAGTTGACAAAGGCCAGGCTTCGTTTTTCAAAGATGACAACCCTTGGTGCAGGAAATATGCACTGGCAACTCCTGCTACAGTATCAGAAGAGGATCATACAACACACAAAAGGAAAACAAGAGACCTAAGACAGAAACCCCAGAGGAACAGGTGTGTTAGTCCTTTGGAATTCTATCAAGTGATCTGGGATTTTGCTGAGCACTGCTCCAAGATTACATGTTCATCCATCTCTAGACAAAACTGGGCATTTTAAGATTTTTATTTTTATTATTTGCTTGATAAAATCACCACAATGTACTGATAAGTATTAGCAAAAAAATATTCCATTGATAGGGATTTTTCATTTTCTTATTGTGACTTCATAAATTCACCAAGAATTATGGTACAAAAGTGCATTGTTATAAGAAAATAAGAAAATGTCGGAGAAATCTGTTTTTTCCCGAAACTTAAAGTCCTGAAATGACGTCCACAATTATTTCCAGTCTCCTGTTTTTCGGTCTTGCGGTTTTACACCCCACCGGATGTGAAATTTCATGTTTTTGGTACGTCAAAATATGGGGAAGGAAAATCGCTATCCAATACATGTATATTTTTGCTATAGTTATTAGTACATTGTGGGAGATTTTATTGAGCAAATAAAAAACTGTCAGAGTAACACTTTCAGGTTGAACATTATCTTTATTGAAGGCTTGAACCGTGAGCATTTGTTATGGTGTCCTGTGTATGGCCATGTCACTGCCTGTTTTATTTGTGTATTCTACACATACATGTACATCGTGAAGGTCACCATCATTGCAAACTTCAATCGTAGATTATAGGAACTGTGTTCAAAATAAAAAAAAAAAATAAATCACCCATTTCCCTCAGGGCTCCATGTTTAAAGGTTATAGTGATTAAAAATAAAATCATAGTGGGACATTATTGCATGGTTTTTGTATTTAAAGAAGTCAATAACTGGAAATTCAACAGAAATACAAGATTTTTTGGATTTCTCTTTTACAGAGTATCGAAGACCGGTTAAGAGCAATAAATAGTGCATCTTCAGAAACGCAAAGGTGTGTAATACAAATGTATTGGGGTAGTTTGTTCTTAACATTGAAGGAGCGTTTTTGTTAATGAACTATCACTTTAGAACTGGTTATAAAAAAAGACTTGAGGTACTGGTTATTTTGTTGTTAGTTACTAGTCACAGTTTGCAATCACTTGTGACTGGAGAGTGTGAATACTTCTCCTGAAAAGTGGGTGATATTGTCAATCATCTTTGATGACATCTGGGATCCTATCAAGGTGGACTCTTTTGAAGGCTGAACAACCAAAGAATCAGAATATCAAAGGACTTGAATAAATTAAATATGATTTTCCCACTGCTTCTCTTATTCTGTTATCCCAAGTAGATTGTTTCTATCATGTATCAACTTTTTCTCTTTCTTCTGAGTAATTCTGATCATACTCAAGGTGGGATGCATGGTCGTTAACCACACAATCCTGGTTCTCGAGGTTCCAGTCCATTAAAAGACACTACATGTGTGTTACACAACATGCTTGATTTATTTTCAGAAGGAAAAGAAGTGGCCCTCCAGCAGCTGATTCATTGGCGCAGATGCTAATACAAGCTCTTCATAGTCAAGATGATACTCTTCTGGAGGTCTGATACTGTGAATTATTATCCAACTGCACTTTGCAAAGTACAGATAACGCTTAAGACGAGTACAAATACATTGTATCACGCGGTATTTGTACTCCAGAGGACTGGTTAGACAGGTTTCCTACCATTAACCAATCAGTTTAGCTGGATTTCCCGTGCAAATTCTGTTCCACTTTGCATTCTTCTATCACGCATTCCCAATAAATATATATCCACGAAATTCGCTCGCACGAACACGCCAATTTGGCGTGTTGGATAATAAATCTCTTATTAGACGTTCTGTTATGTAGTATCACTGAGAATTTTTACGCGTTATTTGTATTTTGACTCTTCCTACGGGCTCACCAAAATATGGCACAACTCGTAAAAATACTCAGCGATACTACACAACAAAACGTCTAATAAGATATATATATTTCGTGAAATACAGTTGTATAATTATTCATATAGCTGGTTACTTAAATTTTAAATAGCAAAGACCACTGAGATCTACAGATTAGTCAAGATAGAGGTTTTCTGTGATTCCATTTCAGAGTCGCAGTTCATTTTGCGAGGCTTAGAGAGTCCTGAGCTTGCTCAAACAGTTTTTATTGTCACCATCTTACAAAGTCTTGAATTTACCATTTGACTTCCCCTAAAAAATATTTGATAGGCTTATACATGTACTTTAGCCAAAATGTCAATAAAAGCTGCTATCAAGCTGTCACTTCTCATTTTAATAATCTATTTGATTTTATTAAAATTGACTTGTTGGGATCATATCATAGCTGCGTGTAAGTACAATGACTGCAATGACTACACGTTGAACTTTTTAATTAATTTGCAGGATGTATTACGACATGGAAGAAAGAGAGAGTCAGTTTTGAAAAACACAGTTAAAAGACTTCCAGTGACTCTAGCGATTCCCTTCTTAAAAGAGGTTTGTTGTCTACATCATACAAATACAAGTACAGCTGTATGTGCTTAGATCTTCTTTTTATTGATAATTCTCATTTTTTTTCTTTTATTCCAGCTCGTGTACAAAATGGAAGCTTCTCCTTGGAGGTGAGAGCAAGTACTCTAGTTTTTGTGTGTGCTAAGGAAACCTGGACAAGCTTATAGTTGCCGGCTAGTTCAACCCAGTTGTGATTTAAAAAGACTTCACTGAATGGAACAAACAAGAAAACGATGATTGGTTAAATATGATGTACTCACAAGGCTTCTCTCACTTGAGTTTCTTATTGACATGTTCTTTTGTTTTGGTTTGTTTCCCAATTTTAGAGGGGAACATCTGGTGTTATGGATCAAACATATTTTAAGTGCACACATGGCTTATTTGATGACAGTAAGTTTTGTTCACTAATATTAACTAGCACTACTTATTAACTAAGGTCAAGGTCTCAAACCAAGATCTTGCCACATTGACCAAGTGACAGCAAGGTCAATATGGGAAGGCCAGATAACAAGTGAAGACCATTTTGGCCGTCCCTAATGAGACCTTGGGCATCAGGGCCCGGAGAATAATGCCCTAGAATTAACCAATCAGACATTGAGGAACTCAAGTTGAACTTTGCAATAACATGACTGATATGCTGTGGGAACACAAGCCATCAAGGCAGGTGTTTTCACAGCTTGTTCAAGTTCATTCAAACTTTCACTTATTATTGTGGTTATCCAAATATAAATTCTCTTTGCTTGCACAATCATTAGGTCAACAGCTCATGCTACATGTATATGTAGTTACGCTGCAATTTTGTATGCCCTAGCAGGGTGTGTTCTAAAATGTTTTGCGCTAGTGTATACCCCCTTTTAGGAGTGAACTCCTAAGCCTATTTTATTGCGAGAAAGGGTGCTGCAAGTCACCCATATTTTGCATGAAACAAAAAAAATATTATAGTAATAATGTGTATTTCTTCTTTTCCTCTAACCAAGTGTAATCTGCATAACAGGTACCAGATCTTGTGCAGTCACTCAGTGGATTATATGCCATGATGGAATCACGTGTAGGTGCTTTTACTAAACTGTGCAGGCTTCAAGGTCGTCTGGACCTGATGCTCTCACAGGTACGTGCATTTTGAAACAACTGATGACCAGTGAAGGTGATATTTTATTGACCAACGTCATAGGATGAAAAGTACTGCAGTTTCAACACAACCCCTCTACAATGAATTGCTTTGCCTTTTGATGTTATAACATCATGTAATTAGTTACTAAATAATCAGTAAATGCAATGAAAGCAAAGTTAACTTTGCAATGCCATTGAATTATGCTGAGTAATGATGTGTTTTTTTTAAGTTTGCTTGTTTAACATGTATGCGTCTTTAACATGTATTCTTCTTAAGTGCATCATAACTTGATGATGCACACTTAACTATGAGTAAATTATTGGTCATAGCTATTATTAATTAAACAACTTTCTCATGAAATGGTTAATGCACTCAGGAATTGTTATTTTCCTGTAACCTGCTTTAGTAATGTACGCTATAGCTATTAGATACATGGGTTCTTTTTTATAGTCAAAGCTTCCAAAAGAAAAGAATCACCAAATGTAGCAACATTTAGAAATAAAATAAGAAAACTGACCTTATATCTAAGTAACCAGTGGCAGATCCAGACCTTTAGCTAAGGGGGGAGGGGGGGAGGGGATGAGGGGGTGAGGGGGGGATTGATTTACTTGCCCTGTTGGCTTTTCTCCCTTCTGTCAATTCTTCTTTTTTTATCCCAAATATGGGGGGCCTCCCCTAGATCTGCTGCTGAATTACAACAGCAACCTGTAGGGCCAGTAAATTCTAAGCCTGACATAAGAGGCCCCACCCATCTATTAAGAAATAAGGAATTTTAGAATTTTATATGTACATTAATGTAGAATTTTAGAATGTTAAACTTAAACATTATAATTAAGGCATTTCCAAGGACGACGTACACTATTTTTTTTCTTTTATTATTGAACATAGGTGCTCTCACAACTGCATTGAATAAACATTGTCATACAAGTTTATAAAGTTGTCTCATTGTGTTAAACTTTTTTTTTCCCAGAGACATGAATGATGAGTCAGTCTTGTGATAGGAATTGCCGTCAGATCAGTTATTAGCTGAAGACATCTTTAACTCTGACTGTCTCTGGGTCAATAATGTTCCACCTAAATATGCTTTAATTTGTAAATACTATTTTGCAGTCTTATTAATGGCATTCTTGTTCTCACCATTTGTAGGTGGATTCTCAGAGCTATAGTACTGCTGACGAGGAAGAGCATGTTGAGCCTTCAGTTGTGTATCAAGAGGAAGGTGTGAAATTTTATTTTCATGACTGTATGACTTTTCCTCCTCTAATCATGAATCATGCACAGCTATTCATTCACAACTTGCTGTTTGAGATATACATTTTTACATGCTAAGTGAACTCTACCCATTTAACTTCCACCTTTGTTGAACAATCCATGTTACTTTTACAGTGTATGTAGTTCAAAGTTGCCTGTGTACATCACTGAATGTAAACAGGCTACAGTACTGTATATGTATAATGGTACCCCTTATAAATTTGATCACTATGTAATAGGTCGCTTACTTCACACACAACTCTTAGGTTGTTTACCATTTACTCGGAAGAACCAGTTGGTCGAAAGTTGTAGTAAATAGTACGCGTCAAATCCCAAATGGAAATTTTCAGTGGGATGCGGCTTGTACCATTTCCACGACGTTTTCCCGGAAGATAGGATCAAAGACGATCCAAGCCAAAAGGTCCGGAACTAGTGAGGATTAGCAAATGTCACTAGTTCAGGTGTCCTTTCCTTTAGTTAGCTGAGAACACCATTTTTTAAATTCAGGTGTATAAAAGACTTCTTTGATTGTGAGGCTAAAGCACAACTTTGTTCATTTTTGTTAGACTCTGAAGAGGAGCCTCTTGTGCTTATGGAGACTGAACACACGGAATCTGATGTATGTTATATTCATTGAATATATTTTATATGTTGTAGAAAGTTCTTTCACTAGTTGTAACCCAGCTTCACATGTGAGTGGAAAACTTGATGTCAAAAAATAAACTACTTCGGCTAAAAGATCTGCTAAGTACATGTACACATGTAGCTTTCATTTGAATTGTTATACACTATTGTTTCATATACAGGCTTAATCTGTTTAATCACTAGACTTATTTAGAACCACCTTTGGACAGCATAATAAACATTATTACACGACTAAGTTAGTTCAGAGGGCCAATAACTAAAATCAGCCAATCAGTTTGCTCCGTTGCCGGTCCAATATTCTCTAAGTATTGGACCGGGCGCGGTCCCGAATGATCCCGCACGAAGATTTCTCGTAGATTTACTTCTTTTTTTTTCTAAAAGTATTTACTCCACATAAAATATTATTTTTGTTTTCTTCCAACTTTGTTTTTCTTCTTTTTGGAAACGTCAGACGTGAGTAAACGTTCAGTTTGCCGTAAATAAAAATTGCGCGCTTGAAGTTTATGGTGTCTTTGCAGTCTATCATTTGGGTTTTTCTTCAGTCGTATAATTAATCTCTTGTTAACCAAGCTTGCTCGAGACCGTACCGGGAGAATATCGGCCCTTGGTCTTTTTTGTACAGACCTCGCTGCGCTCGGTCTATACTGTCAAGACCTCGGGCCGATATTCTCCCAGTACGGCCCTCGTGCTTGGTTAATAAGATATATGTACCACTTGAAAGTACTGCTCAATAGCTTTCATTTGAATGGTCAAACACTTAGGTTTCATCTTATGTCGAACCTGAAATTTTTTTTTCTGACATTTTATTTCTCGGCCTCACTAGCCTCTTACCCTTTGTGCTATAATCATCGACCGAAGGCAAATAGAAGTCTTTCAGCTATTTATTTTCATTATTTAACAAGCAATGATGTTTTTTGCTTAGGAAAATTGGGAAGAAGAGGCAGATGAGGAGTCAGAAGAAGAAAGTGAGAATGCAATTGAAGAAGAAAATAATGAAGATGATGAATCCGACGAGGAAAGTTGAATATACAAATTCACAAAAAAAAAAACAGATCACACTGTAATTAGGTTTTACAGAATAAAAATATTAATTTTTGTTCATATTTAAGACGTCTGTGTAGTTTTCAGAGCTAAACGATGTGACCTTGGGAATGGTTGGGAGTTTTAGTCAGCACGAGTATGGAGCCGTTTCCGGAAAGTTTGATATTTCATTGGTTTTACACTGCAGAAAACGTTGAAATTAAGACATGTCCTTGAGGTATTCTAAAAGTATTGTTATTTGCGCGTTGATAAGAATTAACGTTGAGTGAAATAACTAGTAAGAATGAATGTAGTGAGACGGCTGCATTTCAACTTGAACTTGATAAATTGGTCAATTGAACTCTGAGGCGAATTTGGAAATAAAACGTTTCGATCGCCAGCCAGTCGTCGATTGTCATAAGAGCAGAGTATGACAACTGGATGGGGAGTTACTCGCGGCACTTTGATGAGTATCATTTGCCAAGAACCATTCATTCAGACTTTACCAGGTAAGTTTGCTTGATAATGTTTTGCTTTAAGTTTGACATTATATCGTTTTGGGATTCAAGTAAAATTGACGCAAAATATCTTCATCATTATTTCTATTCTTTCTTTTCATCGAAGGATGAACATGGCAGAAGAGAAGCAAGGACGTGAAAGATGGTCCCAGTTACTTGCGTATCTCTTGTGACAGGCAAGGTAAAGAGGCATTGATTTATACATACAGAAGATGTAAGCGTTATTTAGAAAGTGTAAACTTACTCGTAAATGAGTCATCTGTTAGGTATTTTGAGTCGGTAATTCCATACAGAAGAAATCTTTAATGAATTTTTCTCCTTTGGGGAATAATTCAAAGTTCTTCTTTTACTATTTGGGACATCAAGTAAAGTCAAACCTTTTAAGCCCAACTGAAATTATGTAGAATGACACGGCTGGAAGTATTGCTTCTCGCCTCAGGATGGGATGATCACTGGCAATCTGTCAGGTTGCCCCTAGCACTGTCTGATCAGAGCCCCTAAGTCTCCTATCCAAGGACACAACGCAATAACTCTGGCCATGGCTCTAACCCGAATTTGTAACGCTAGTTCCGCTGCCCAACACACCAACTGTAAAGCTT
This sequence comes from Platygyra sinensis, assembly GCA_019787425.1. NCBI lineage: Eukaryota > Metazoa > Cnidaria > Anthozoa > Scleractinia > Merulinidae > Platygyra > Platygyra sinensis. The sequence continues at coordinate 37,100 of JAHPZR010042252.1, read as the reverse complement.
ACGAGTTTTTTGTTTGAAGAATGAAGACATAATATGCACAAGCAGTGATACAGAGACATGAATGATGAGTCAGTTTTGTGATAGGAATTGCCGTCAGATCAGTTGTTACCTGAAGACGTCTTTTAAACTCTGACTGTCTCTGATGAGCGAACCCTTTATATTAATCGTCACGTGACTGTATTGTAGATCTTCGATGTTTTACGAAATTGGTGTCTGTTTCGTGTTTAGATCCCAGTACCCGTCTACTATTGTTTGAAATGAAACAAAGTCAGTTGGAAAGGATGTGAAAGATAAAGGAATTTTTACATGTAAGTAATGAGTTAATTTTAGTTACTGTGAGCAGTTTTATTAAACAATTCTATCATGAGCTTAATGAAACGAAGTAAACTTTGAGAAAAAGTTCCTCTCAAAAATCAAGCCCCCTTCCCCGCTCATTGTGACGGACTGGGACTTAGTTTAAGGCACGTTCAAGGAACTGACAACACTCTTGACTTTATTCAACACAGACAACTAGTAAACAACTTAGCTTTGGCAATAGACTGTTCACAGCCTCTTATGTCTCCTGTTGTGCGCGTCCAGTTCTCTCGCGATTATACCTGGACGTTCAGCGATCGAATAAAATACGAGGAAACAGAGGGCTGTGAGCAGTTTACTTCGACAACATGTGTCTATGAAAGACCGATTTCGACCGGTTACGAGACTAAACGCTACATGACGTAGTGGTCACAAAGTGCCCACCACACTATTTCTTTGACATTCTAAATCTCTTCCACGATATGGCTTTGACCCCTTGGATTTGCTATTTTAAAACGTAGAATTATATTGAAAGACTCGGGTACTGAACTAGTAAGCCTTGTATTTATTGAAATTCTGTATTCTTTAGGACTTGTGATTTGAAATATCACTTATTTTATACAAGCTTCACCAGAGACATAAATGATGAGTCAGTCTTGAGATAGGAATTGCCGTCAGATCAGTTATTAACTGAAGACATGTTAAACTCTGACTGTCTCTGGAAAACATATTTTTAACAGCTCCTCACGAGTGCATTCTGCAAGTCCTTTGACGTTTTGTAAAATGTTTGCCTGTCCTTATAGATCCAAGTACCGTTTCAAACAAAGCTCAGAATGGAACAAACCAGCTGTAATACTCAAGCACCATGTAAGTAACTGAATAAAAAAGAGTTCGAAGGTCTTGTCAACTGTCATGATGTACCTGTAAGAACAAGACGCCGGACATTTTCTCCTCAGGGGTACCCCCAGAAAACTGGTTGGCGGTGTACGGCACGTTTTCCAAACCCCTTACTTTCATTTCAGACCAAAATCCTGTGATGTTCTCTTCCCTATTTATGACCTGGCCATTGAAAATTCAATACCCTATATAAAACCTGGCCCTTAAATCGATACCCTATTTTAGACTTGCCTAGTTAGTTCCCTAGTTCAGACCAATGTTTAAGGAGCACAGTCGCGGTATTCTGAGTTATTTTGACCATCGAGGAAATAATCGTTAAATTGAAGAAAACCTGAAAATAATACTTTAAAAAGATGGAAAAACACGGCCAAAGAGATAATAATAAACCATAATGGGACCAGGATGGTTAAGTATGGAGAAGATTAACATGGATTACAAACGAAGAAATTGTAAAATTTTGGCTAAACTTTACAAACCGTTCAACCTTGAGTGTGCTCCTTTTAAAGGCAATGTTAATATGCTTTTATCGCGTAGGATGCAAAACTGTGATGGGAAAAAGAGTTTCTTAAAACAAAAGCATACCCAATACAAGACTGGAGTGCAAAAGCTATACCCTATCTCAGACCGAAATGGCCAAATCTGGCCAAAACGACTGAAAAACCGTACCCTTTAGGGCCCCACATGCATATATAGCCTATGTAAAGGAGACCCCCCCACCCCCTCGGCCCTAGTCGTTTTCTACACATTGTTAGTGTTGTGAATTGAAGACAATCTGTGAGACATGAATGATGAGTCAGTTTTGTGATAGGAATTGCCGTCAGATCAGTTATTACCTGAAGACATCTTTAACTCTGACTGTCTCTGATCAGTGAACCCTTTATGTTAATCGTCACGTGACTGTATTGTAGATCTTAGATGTTTTATGAAATTCGTTTCTGTTTCATGGTTAGATCTCCCGTCCACTCACGGTTTGAAATGAAGCAAAGTCAGCTGGAATGGATGCCGCTGAAAGGTAAAGTAATTTTAAAGTAATGAGTTAGTTTTAGTTCTCGTGATCTTGATGAAACGAAATGAACTTTAAGAAAAGTCCCCCCCCCCCCCCGGCTGAGAAAACAAACTCCTTGAAAATCAATATCTTACTTCTGCCAAAACGACTTAAAAACCATATCCTTTACGGCCGCATATACATATATAGCCCATATAAGGGAGACCCCCGCCCTAGCCGTTTTCTACACACTGTCTTCAATTCACAACACGAACAAATCTGTGAGACATGAATGATGAGTCAGTTTTGTGATAGGAATTGCCGTCAGATCAGTTATTACCTGAAGACGTCTTAAACTCTGACTGTCTCTGAAAACCAAACCTTACTCTCATAGCTGTTGGTATCTTCTGCAGTTTCTGCACTAAACTATTTCACTTATTTGTTTTAGGTTACGAGAACCCAGTCTACGCCGGAGGAATTTGAAAATTGACGAAGGTTTCACTCTGAAAACGCATCAAATGTTTTCCGTACACACAACGCCAGATGAATTTAAACCGCAGAAATCACCGGTCATTTTGAATTGTTCTTGTAAAACAATTGTTTAGGGAAATCGCATGATTATCGTGACTTCATCGTTTCAGAAAGGGTCAAAAAGCTCCGCGCACACGAAAACGATTAGGTAATAAGTAACTTGATTTAAGAAATAGAAAACATGTACCGTGTTTCTATCGAGCTTTCGTATAAATCTACCAGTGTTCTATCACGAATGCCGTTCTCTGATTGGCTACGCTACTCACTATCTATTCTGTGATAGATAGTGAGTTGCGTAACAGTGTGCGCTTGTTAACAAAATGACGGCCGTTTCTTGGCGTTTTCGAAGTGTAGAGATGAGGATTTAGATTAAGGTTTGAACGACTAGTAGATTTATACTAAAACTATTAGATTATTGGCTCTCGATTTCTATTTAAACAATAGAGTGTTTCTGTCGAGGAACTATCGGCTGATAGTTGCCCCGCGGAAATTTGATGTTCTTAAAACAAATATTTGCCCGAGAAGCGAAGCTTCGAGGGCAAATATGCCAGTTATTCGCTAAGATAAATTCAGAATAAACTATAAAATATTCCTGAGGGAAACTAGTCCTAATGTTAACAATTTGAGTTGCAAAAAAACAGTTCATACACTGGCACCCTGTCAATTTAACACTATTTAGGTGAAAAGCCTTCCTTTTTCATATTTCTTCGGTTTGGAGAGGGTTTTCTAAAAGCTCCATTTCGTCAAGAGGGTGGACGGTAAGGGCCTAACCGTGGACATCAAAACTGCGTTTTAAATTTGCTCCATTGTTAAACTTTCAACGGAAACCACAAAACTTTCGTTTGTGACAAATCTTCCTATTCGGTGTCCAACCTGTCGCACCCCAGCAGGTTTCACAAATCTTCATTCATAAGGTCCTCTACGTGTTGAAGCATAAAGAGGAAGAATGTGAGAGATAAAGTTAGTCTCGGTAGGTTTCTATATTGTCTTGGGGCCATGTACAACTTCGTCCAAACCTGACCTCGTGGCCACCTGCATTGTACGCGAAAACGTCTACGATAATGGCAGTTTTTGTTTCGCTGTCCCTACTTAGGGAACAGAAATTCATTGCAAATCCAGGCTCGATAATACCAGACTTGCTCCGCTAGCCCCTATGGTTAGTCCTGGCAGGCGTAGTACTCCAACTTTACTATTAATAATTTTCATTGAACTTTGTAACTTTTTTGAAACAAGAATGAATGAGTACAATCAGATTAATTGAGGTGTTGTTGTTGACCAGCCAGCTAAGCCTCTGTTAGAGTTCGCATTAAAGGACGGTTTTGAAGATCACTGGAAGTTCTTTTGAGTTATTCTTCTGCTAGGGAGAATTTGGGTAATTATTGTTAAACTCATTTGGTATTTTTAATGTCTTAGAGGCCCTAGGTACATGTAGCAGGCTCCCTGCATGGAGGGAGTCTCACTTTGTAGACTACATTTAAAAGATGATAAAAAAGTATATGATTGTAAACTGAAACGGCCTGATGTGGTCAAGACTTGTTTTGTACCAACGAGTAATCGGACTCCTGAACTATCTTCTATGAACTATGTTTGGTATGAATCCACGTGCTTCGCGAAACGAGTCAGGACAGGACATGAAAGATGTCTGTTGATCGACGTCTTTGTAAAACTGTGTGACGGTGTCGCTATGATTCAAGACAATTGTTTTTTGCATTGCAGGATCCCATGACCCGGACACTGGGATCCTCCCATGCTCACCCTTGGCGTCAACCCTTTTCCCATCTTGTTTGCATGTGAATAATAGAGTGGAAAATTTTAAACCTTCTTACCTTGTCCCTCGAACAAATGCTGCAGTTACGTAACAGGATATTAAAACCAAATTTTTAACATTTAAGTTCTCTCTCTACAACGTTCTGGCGGGGAAGCTCTTGGTAGAGGTCACTTTGTTTGAATTTTTGTTCCTCAAAGTAACCTAAACGATTCGGGTGTGTCAGTTACAATCATATAATTTTATCATCTTTATGTAGCTACAAAGTGACTCTCCATGCAGGGAGCCTGCTACATGTACTAGGGCATCTAATACATAAAAATAACAAATGAGTTTAAAATATTACCAAATTCTCCCTAGCAGAAGAATAACTCAAAAGAACTTCAGTGATCTACAAAACCGTCTTTAATGCGAACTCTAACAGAGCTGAGCTGGCTGTCAACAACAACAACAATTAATCTTATTGTACTCATTCATTCTTGTTTCAAAAAAGTTACAAAGTTCAATGAAATTATTAATAGTAAAGTTGGAGTACTACGCTGCCAGGAATAACCATAGGGGCTAGCGGAGCAAGTCTGTATTATAGAGCCGGATTGCATGAATTCTGTTTCACTTAGGGACAGCGAACAAAACTGCCATTATGAGACGTTTCCGTACAATGAGGTGGCCACGAGGTCAGGTTGACGAAGTTTACATGCCCCAAGACAATAAGAAACCTACCGAACTAACTTATTTCTCACATTCTTCCTTTTATGCTTCACCACGAAGAGACCTTAGAATGAAGTTGTGAAACCTGCTGGGGTGCGACAGGTTGACACCGATAGGAAGATTGTCACAAACGAAAGTTTGTGTTTCCGTTGAAGTTAAACCAATGGAGCAAATTTAAAACGCAGTTTGATGTCCACGGTTAGGCCTACCGTCCACCGTCTTGACGAAAATGGAGCTTTTAGAAAACCCTCTCCAAACCGAAGAAATATGAAAAAGGAAGGCTTTTCACCTAAATAGTGTTAAATTGACAGGGTGCCAGTGTATGAACTGTTTTTTTGCAACTCAAATTGTTAACATTAGGACTAGTTTCCCTCAGGAATATTTTATAGTTTATTCTGAATTTATCTTAGCGAATAACTGGCATATTTGCCCTCGAAGCTTCGCTTCTCGGGCAAATATTTGTTTTAAGAACATCAAATTTCCGCGGGGCAACTATCAGCCGATAGTTCCTCGACAGAAACACTCTATTGTTTAAATAGAAATCGAGAGCCAATAATCTAATAGTTTTAGTATAAATCTACTAGTCGTTCAAACCTTAATCTAAATCCTCATCTCTACACTTCGAAAACGCCAAGAAACGGCCGTCATTTTGTTAACAAGCGCACACTGTTACGCAACTCACTATCTATCACAGAATAGATAGTGAGTAGCGTAGCCAATCAGAGAACGGCATTCGTGATAGAACACTGGTAGATTTATACGAAAGCTCGATAGAAACACGGTACATGTTTTCTATTTCTTAAATCAAGTTACTTATTACCTAATCGTTTTCGTGTGCGCGGAGCTTTTTGACCCTTTCTGAAACGATGAAGTCACGATAATCATGCGATTTCCCTAAACAATTGTTTTACAAGAACAAATTCAAAATGACCGGTGATTTCTGCGGTTTAAATTCATCTGGCGTTGTGTGTACGGAAAACATTTGATGCGTTTTCAGAGTGAAACCTTCGTCAATTTTCAAATTCCTCCGGCGTAGACTGGGTTCTCGTAACCTAAAACAAATAAGTGAAATAGTTTAGTGCAGAAACTGCAGAAGATACCAACAGCTATGAGAGTAAGGTTTGGTTTTCAGAGACAGTCAGAGTTTAAGACGTCTTCAGGTAATAACTGATCTGACGGCAATTCCTATCACAAAACTGACTCATCATTCATGTCTCACAGATTTGTTCGTGTTGTGAATTGAAGACAGTGTGTAGAAAACGGCTAGGGCGGGGGGTCTCCCTTATATGGGCTATATATGTATATGCGGCCGTAAAGGATATGGTTTTTAAGTCGTTTTGGCCAGAAGTAAGATATTGATTTTCAAGGGAGTTTGTTTTCTCAGCCGGGGGGGGGGGGGGGGACTTTTCTTAAAGTTCATTTCGTTTCATCAAGATCACGAGAACTAAAACTAACTCATTACTTTAAAATTACTTTACCTTTCAGCGGCATCCATTCCAGCTGACTTTGCTTCATTTCAAACCGTGAGTGGACGGGAGATCTAACCATGAAACAGAAACGAATTTCATAAAACATCTAAGATCTACAATACAGTCACGTGACGATTAACATAAAGGGTTCACTGATCAGAGACAGTCAGAGTTAAAGATGTCTTCAGGTAAAACTGATCTGACGGCAATTCCTATCACAAAACTGACTCATCATTCATGTCTCACAGATTGTCTTCAATTCACAACACTAACAATGTGTAGAAAACGACTAGGGCCGAGGGGGTGGGGGGGGTCTCCTTTACATAGGCTATATATGCATGTGGGGCCCTAAAGGGTACGGTTTTTCAGTCGTTTTGGCCAGATTTGGCCATTTCGGTCTGAGATAGGGTATAGCTTTTGCACTCCAGTCTTGTATTGGGTATGCTTTTGTTTTAAGAAACTCTTTTTCCCATCACAGTTTTGCATCCTACGCGATAAAAGCATATTAACATTGCCTTTAAAAGGAGCACACTCAAGGTTGAACGGTTTGTAAAGTTTAGCCAAAATTTTACAATTTCTTCGTTTGTAATCCATGTTAATCTTCTCCATACTTAACCATCCTGGTCCCATTATGGTTTATTATTATCTCTTTGGCCGTGTTTTTCCATCTTTTTAAAGTATTATTTTCAGGTTTTCTTCAATTTAACGATTATTTCCTCGATGGTCAAAATAACTCAGAATACCGCGACTGTGCTCCTTAAACATTGGTCTGAACTAGGGAACTAACTAGGCAAGTCTAAAATAGGGTATCGATTTAAGGGCCAGGTTTTATATAGGGTATTGAATTTTCAATGGCCAGGTCATAAATAGGGAAGAGAACATCACAGGATTTTGGTCTGAAATGAAAGTAAGGGGTTTGGAAAACGTGCCGTACACCGCCAACCAGTTTTCTGGGGGTACCCCTGAGGAGAAAATGTCCGGCGTCTTGTTCTTACAGGTACATCATGACAGTTGACAAGACCTTCGAACTCTTTTTTATTCAGTTACTTACATGGTGCTTGAGTATTACAGCTGGTTTGTTCCATTCTGAGCTTTGTTTGAAACGGTACTTGGATCTATAAGGACAGGCAAACATTTTACAAAACGTCAAAGGACTTGCAGAATGCACTCGTGAGGAGCTGTTAAAAATATGTTTTCCAGAGACAGTCAGAGTTTAACATGTCTTCAGTTAATAACTGATCTGACGGCAATTCCTATCTCAAGACTGACTCATCATTTATGTCTCTGGTGAAGCTTGTATAAAATAAGTGATATTTCAAATCACAAGTCCTAAAGAATACAGAATTTCAATAAATACAAGGCTTACTAGTTCAGTACCCGAGTCTTTCAATATAATTCTACGTTTTAAAATAGCAAATCCAAGGGGTCAAAGCCATATCGTGGAAGAGATTTAGAATGTCAAAGAAATAGTGTGGTGGGCACTTTGTGACCACTACGTCATGTAGCGTTTAGTCTCGTAACCGGTCGAAATCGGTCTTTCATAGACACATGTTGTCGAAGTAAACTGCTCACAGCCCTCTGTTTCCTCGTATTTTATTCGATCGCTGAACGTCCAGGTATAATCGCGAGAGAACTGGACGCGCACAACAGGAGACATAAGAGGCTGTGAACAGTCTATTGCCAAAGCTAAGTTGTTTACTAGTTGTCTGTGTTGAATAAAGTCAAGAGTGTTGTCAGTTCCTTGAACGTGCCTTAAACTAAGTCCCAGTCCGTCACAATGAGCGGGGAAGGGGGCTTGATTTTTGAGAGGAACTTTTTCTCAAAGTTTACTTCGTTTCATTAAGCTCATGATAGAATTGTTTAATAAAACTGCTCACAGTAACTAAAATTAACTCATTACTTACATGTAAAAATTCCTTTATCTTTCACATCCTTTCCAACTGACTTTGTTTCATTTCAAACAATAGTAGACGGGTACTGGGATCTAAACACGAAACAGACACCAATTTCGTAAAACATCGAAGATCTACAATACAGTCACGTGACGATTAATATAAAGGGTTCGCTCATCAGAGACAGTCAGAGTTTAAAAGACGTCTTCAGGTAACAACTGATCTGACGGCAATTCCTATCACAAAACTGACTCATCATTCATGTCTCTGTATCACTGCTTGTGCATATTATGTCTTCATTCTTCAAACAAAAAACTCGTAAGCTTTACAGTTGGTGTGTTGGGCAGCGGAACTAGCGTTACAAATTCGGGTTAGAGCCATGGCCAGAGTTATTGCGTTGTGTCCTTGGATAGGAGACTTAGGGGCTCTGATCAGACAGTGCTAGGGGCAACCTGACAGATTGCCAGTGATCATCCCATCCTGAGGCGAGAAGCAATACTTCCAGCCGTGTCATTCTACATAATTTCAGTTGGGCTTAAAAGGTTTGACTTTACTTGATGTCCCAAATAGTAAAAGAAGAACTTTGAATTATTCCCCAAAGGAGAAAAATTCATTAAAGATTTCTTCTGTATGGAATTACCGACTCAAAATACCTAACAGATGACTCATTTACGAGTAAGTTTACACTTTCTAAATAACGCTTACATCTTCTGTATGTATAAATCAATGCCTCTTTACCTTGCCTGTCACAAGAGATACGCAAGTAACTGGGACCATCTTTCACGTCCTTGCTTCTCTTCTGCCATGTTCATCCTTCGATGAAAAGAAAGAATAGAAATAATGATGAAGATATTTTGCGTCAATTTTACTTGAATCCCAAAACGATATAATGTCAAACTTAAAGCAAAACATTATCAAGCAAACTTACCTGGTAAAGTCTGAATGAATGGTTCTTGGCAAATGATACTCATCAAAGTGCCGCGAGTAACTCCCCATCCAGTTGTCATACTCTGCTCTTATGACAATCGACGACTGGCTGGCGATCGAAACGTTTTATTTCCAAATTCGCCTCAGAGTTCAATTGACCAATTTATCAAGTTCAAGTTGAAATGCAGCCGTCTCACTACATTCATTCTTACTAGTTATTTCACTCAACGTTAATTCTTATCAACGCGCAAATAACAATACTTTTAGAATACCTCAAGGACATGTCTTAATTTCAACGTTTTCTGCAGTGTAAAACCAATGAAATATCAAACTTTCCGGAAACGGCTCCATACTCGTGCTGACTAAAACTCCCAACCATTCCCAAGGTCACATCGTTTAGCTCTGAAAACTACACAGACGTCTTAAATATGAACAAAAATTAATATTTTTATTCTGTAAAACCTAATTACAGTGTGATCTGTTTTTTTTTTTGTGAATTTGTATATTCAACTTTCCTCGTCGGATTCATCATCTTCATTATTTTCTTCTTCAATTGCATTCTCACTTTCTTCTTCTGACTCCTCATCTGCCTCTTCTTCCCAATTTTCCTAAGCAAAAAACATCATTGCTTGTTAAATAATGAAAATAAATAGCTGAAAGACTTCTATTTGCCTTCGGTCGATGATTATAGCACAAAGGGTAAGAGGCTAGTGAGGCCGAGAAATAAAATGTCAGAAAAAAAAATTTCAGGTTCGACATAAGATGAAACCTAAGTGTTTGACCATTCAAATGAAAGCTATTGAGCAGTACTTTCAAGTGGTACATATATCTTATTAACCAAGCACGAGGGCCGTACTGGGAGAATATCGGCCCGAGGTCTTGACAGTATAGACCGAGCGCAGCGAGGTCTGTACAAAAAAGACCAAGGGCCGATATTCTCCCGGTACGGTCTCGAGCAAGCTTGGTTAACAAGAGATTAATTATACGACTGAAGAAAAACCCAAATGATAGACTGCAAAGACACCATAAACTTCAAGCGCGCAATTTTTATTTACGGCAAACTGAACGTTTACTCACGTCTGACGTTTCCAAAAAGAAGAAAAACAAAGTTGGAAGAAAACAAAAATAATATTTTATGTGGAGTAAATACTTTTAGAAAAAAAAAGAAGTAAATCTACGAGAAATCTTCGTGCGGGATCATTCGGGACCGCGCCCGGTCCAATACTTAGAGAATATTGGACCGGCAACGGAGCAAACTGATTGGCTGATTTTAGTTATTGGCCCTCTGAACTAACTTAGTCGTGTAATAATGTTTATTATGCTGTCCAAAGGTGGTTCTAAATAAGTCTAGTGATTAAACAGATTAAGCCTGTATATGAAACAATAGTGTATAACAATTCAAATGAAAGCTACATGTGTACATGTACTTAGCAGATCTTTTAGCCGAAGTAGTTTATTTTTTGACATCAAGTTTTCCACTCACATGTGAAGCTGGGTTACAACTAGTGAAAGAACTTTCTACAACATATAAAATATATTCAATGAATATAACATACATCAGATTCCGTGTGTTCAGTCTCCATAAGCACAAGAGGCTCCTCTTCAGAGTCTAACAAAAATGAACAAAGTTGTGCTTTAGCCTCACAATCAAAGAAGTCTTTTATACACCTGAATTTAAAAAATGGTGTTCTCAGCTAACTAAAGGAAAGGACACCTGAACTAGTGACATTTGCTAATCCTCACTAGTTCCGGACCTTTTGGCTTGGATCGTCTTTGATCCTATCTTCCGGGAAAACGTCGTGGAAATGGTACAAGCCGCATCCCACTGAAAATTTCCATTTGGGATTTGACGCGTACTATTTACTACAACTTTCGACCAACTGGTTCTTCCGAGTAAATGGTAAACAACCTAAGAGTTGTGTGTGAAGTAAGCGACCTATTACATAGTGATCAAATTTATAAGGGGTACCATTATACATATACAGTACTGTAGCCTGTTTACATTCAGTGATGTACACAGGCAACTTTGAACTACATACACTGTAAAAGTAACATGGATTGTTCAACAAAGGTGGAAGTTAAATGGGTAGAGTTCACTTAGCATGTAAAAATGTATATCTCAAACAGCAAGTTGTGAATGAATAGCTGTGCATGATTCATGATTAGAGGAGGAAAAGTCATACAGTCATGAAAATAAAATTTCACACCTTCCTCTTGATACACAACTGAAGGCTCAACATGCTCTTCCTCGTCAGCAGTACTATAGCTCTGAGAATCCACCTACAAATGGTGAGAACAAGAATGCCATTAATAAGACTGCAAAATAGTATTTACAAATTAAAGCATATTTAGGTGGAACATTATTGACCCAGAGACAGTCAGAGTTAAAGATGTCTTCAGCTAATAACTGATCTGACGGCAATTCCTATCACAAGACTGACTCATCATTCATGTCTCTGGGAAAAAAAAAGTTTAACACAATGAGACAACTTTATAAACTTGTATGACAATGTTTATTCAATGCAGTTGTGAGAGCACCTATGTTCAATAATAAAAGAAAAAAAATAGTGTACGTCGTCCTTGGAAATGCCTTAATTATAATGTTTAAGTTTAACATTCTAAAATTCTACATTAATGTACATATAAAATTCTAAAATTCCTTATTTCTTAATAGATGGGTGGGGCCTCTTATGTCAGGCTTAGAATTTACTGGCCCTACAGGTTGCTGTTGTAATTCAGCAGCAGATCTAGGGGAGGCCCCCCATATTTGGGATAAAAAAAGAAGAATTGACAGAAGGGAGAAAAGCCAACAGGGCAAGTAAATCAATCCCCCCTCACCCCCTCATCCCCTCCCCCCCTCCCCCCTTAGCTAAAGGTCTGGATCTGCCACTGGTTACTTAGATATAAGGTCAGTTTTCTTATTTTATTTCTAAATGTTGCTACATTTGGTGATTCTTTTCTTTTGGAAGCTTTGACTATAAAAAAGAACCCATGTATCTAATAGCTATAGCGTACATTACTAAAGCAGGTTACAGGAAAATAACAATTCCTGAGTGCATTAACCATTTCATGAGAAAGTTGTTTAATTAATAATAGCTATGACCAATAATTTACTCATAGTTAAGTGTGCATCATCAAGTTATGATGCACTTAAGAAGAATACATGTTAAAGACGCATACATGTTAAACAAGCAAACTTAAAAAAAACACATCATTACTCAGCATAATTCAATGGCATTGCAAAGTTAACTTTGCTTTCATTGCATTTACTGATTATTTAGTAACTAATTACATGATGTTATAACATCAAAAGGCAAAGCAATTCATTGTAGAGGGGTTGTGTTGAAACTGCAGTACTTTTCATCCTATGACGTTGGTCAATAAAATATCACCTTCACTGGTCATCAGTTGTTTCAAAATGCACGTACCTGTGAGAGCATCAGGTCCAGACGACCTTGAAGCCTGCACAGTTTAGTAAAAGCACCTACACGTGATTCCATCATGGCATATAATCCACTGAGTGACTGCACAAGATCTGGTACCTGTTATGCAGATTACACTTGGTTAGAGGAAAAGAAGAAATACACATTATTACTATAATATTTTTTTTGTTTCATGCAAAATATGGGTGACTTGCAGCACCCTTTCTCGCAATAAAATAGGCTTAGGAGTTCACTCCTAAAAGGGGGTATACACTAGCGCAAAACATTTTAGAACACACCCTGCTAGGGCATACAAAATTGCAGCGTAACTACATATACATGTAGCATGAGCTGTTGACCTAATGATTGTGCAAGCAAAGAGAATTTATATTTGGATAACCACAATAATAAGTGAAAGTTTGAATGAACTTGAACAAGCTGTGAAAACACCTGCCTTGATGGCTTGTGTTCCCACAGCATATCAGTCATGTTATTGCAAAGTTCAACTTGAGTTCCTCAATGTCTGATTGGTTAATTCTAGGGCATTATTCTCCGGGCCCTGATGCCCAAGGTCTCATTAGGGACGGCCAAAATGGTCTTCACTTGTTATCTGGCCTTCCCATATTGACCTTGCTGTCACTTGGTCAATGTGGCAAGATCTTGGTTTGAGACCTTGACCTTAGTTAATAAGTAGTGCTAGTTAATATTAGTGAACAAAACTTACTGTCATCAAATAAGCCATGTGTGCACTTAAAATATGTTTGATCCATAACACCAGATGTTCCCCTCTAAAATTGGGAAACAAACCAAAACAAAAGAACATGTCAATAAGAAACTCAAGTGAGAGAAGCCTTGTGAGTACATCATATTTAACCAATCATCGTTTTCTTGTTTGTTCCATTCAGTGAAGTCTTTTTAAATCACAACTGGGTTGAACTAGCCGGCAACTATAAGCTTGTCCAGGTTTCCTTAGCACACACAAAAACTAGAGTACTTGCTCTCACCTCCAAGGAGAAGCTTCCATTTTGTACACGAGCTGGAATAAAAGAAAAAAAATGAGAATTATCAATAAAAAGAAGATCTAAGCACATACAGCTGTACTTGTATTTGTATGATGTAGACAACAAACCTCTTTTAAGAAGGGAATCGCTAGAGTCACTGGAAGTCTTTTAACTGTGTTTTTCAAAACTGACTCTCTCTTTCTTCCATGTCGTAATACATCCTGCAAATTAATTAAAAAGTTCAAACGTGTAGTCATTGCAGTCATTGTACTTACACGCAGCTATGATATGATCCCAACAAGTCAATTTTAATAAAATCAAATAGATTATTAAAATGAGAAGTGACAGCTTGATAGCAGCTTTTATTGACATTTTGGCTAAAGTACATGTATAAGCCTATCAAATATTTTTTAGGGGAAGTCAAATGGTAAATTCAAGACTTTGTAAGATGGTGACAATAAAACTGTTTGAGCAAGCTCAGGACTCTCTAAGCCTCGCAAAATGAACTGCGACTCTGAAATGGAATCACAGAAAACCTCTATCTTGACTAATCTGTAGATCTCAGTGGTCTTTGCTATTTAAAATTTAAGTAACCAGCTATATGAATAATTATACAACTGTATTTCACGAAATATATATATCTTATTAGACGTTTTGTTGTGTAGTATCGCTGAGTATTTTTACGAGTTGTGCCATATTTTGGTGAGCCCGTAGGAAGAGTCAAAATACAAATAACGCGTAAAAATTCTCAGTGATACTACATAACAGAACGTCTAATAAGAGATTTATTATCCAACACGCCAAATTGGCGTGTTCGTGCGAGCGAATTTCGTGGATATATATTTATTGGGAATGCGTGATAGAAGAATGCAAAGTGGAACAGAATTTGCACGGGAAATCCAGCTAAACTGATTGGTTAATGGTAGGAAACCTGTCTAACCAGTCCTCTGGAGTACAAATACCGCGTGATACAATGTATTTGTACTCGTCTTAAGCGTTATCTGTACTTTGCAAAGTGCAGTTGGATAATAATTCACAGTATCAGACCTCCAGAAGAGTATCATCTTGACTATGAAGAGCTTGTATTAGCATCTGCGCCAATGAATCAGCTGCTGGAGGGCCACTTCTTTCCTTCTGAAAATAAATCAAGCATGTTGTGTAACACACATGTAGTGTCTTTTAATGGACTGGAACCTCGAGAACCAGGATTGTGTGGTTAACGACCATGCATCCCACCTTGAGTATGATCAGAATTACTCAGAAGAAAGAGAAAAAGTTGATACATGATAGAAACAATCTACTTGGGATAACAGAATAAGAGAAGCAGTGGGAAAATCATATTTAATTTATTCAAGTCCTTTGATATTCTGATTCTTTGGTTGTTCAGCCTTCAAAAGAGTCCACCTTGATAGGATCCCAGATGTCATCAAAGATGATTGACAATATCACCACTTTTCAGGAGAAGTATTCACACTCTCCAGTCACAAGTGATTGCAAACTGTGACTAGTAACTAACAACAAAATAACCAGTACCTCAAGTCTTTTTTTATAACCAGTTCTAAAGTGATAGTTCATTAACAAAAACGCTCCTTCAATGTTAAGAACAAACTACCCCCAATACATTTGTATTACACACCTTTGCGTTTCTGAAGATGCACTATTTATTGCTCTTAACCGGTCTTCGATACTCTGTAAAAGAGAAATCCAAAAATCTTGTATTTCTGTTGAATTTCCAGTTATTGACTTCTTTAAATACAAAAACCATGCAATAATGTCCCACTATGATTTTATTTTTAATCACTATAACCTTTAAACATGGAGCCCTGAGGGAAATGGGTGATTTATTTTTTTTTTTATTTTGAACACAGTTCCTATAATCTACGATTGAAGTTTGCAATGATGGTGACCTTCAGGATGTACAATGGCTGTTAGAATACACACAAATAAACAGGGCAGTGGACATGGCACATACACAGGACACCATAACAAATGCTCACGGTTCAAGCCTTCAATAAAGATAATGTTCAACCTGAAAGTGTACTCTGACAGTTTTTTATTTGCTCAATAAAATCTCCACAATGTACTAATAACTATAGCAAAAATATACATGTATTTGATAGCGATTTTCCTTCCCCATATTTTGACGTACAAAAACATGAAATTTCACATCCGGTGGGGTGTAAAACCGCAAGACCGAAAACAGGAGACTGGAAATAATTGTGACGTCCTTTCAGGACTTTAAGTTTCGGGAAAAAACAGATTTCTCCGACATTTTCTTATTTTCTTATAACAATGCACTTTTGTACCATAATTCTTGGTGAATTTATGAAGTCACAATAAGAAAATGAAAAATCCCTATCAATGGAATATTTTTTTGCTAATACTTATCAGTACATTGTGGTGATTTTATCAAGCAAATAATAAAAATAAAAATCTTAAAATGCCAGTTTTGTCTAGAGATGGATGAACATGTAATCTTGGAGCAGTGCTCAGCAAAATCCAGATCACTTGATAGAATTCCAAAGACTAACACACCTGTTCCTCTGGGGTTTCTGTTCTTAGGTCTCTTGTTTCCTTTTGGTTGTTGTATGATCCTCTTCTGATACTGTAGCAGGAGTTGCCAGTGCCATATTTCCTGCACCAAGGGTTGTCATCTTTGAAAACGAAGCCTGGCCTTTGTCAACTTGAAAGGGTTCAGGTGAACTGTTGTTCAGGAGGAGGTTTGATGTGTTCTCTCGTATTAGGCATGTGTGTTCCTCCATTGTTGAATAAGCCTTGAATGATGAAAGGAAAAAAGAAAACATCTTTTAGTGATCTTACTTAAATTTTGATGAAAGTTTTCACTGAACTTAAAAGAGCTGGCTATATTGAAAGACTGAGCCTTTCTTCCAACAAAAGAAAGTGACCATGAAAACAAGGTTGCCATATTGAAGAGCTACATTGTACTCGTGCAGCTGGGGTCTTCACTGATTTACACCTTGGAAATCTCTGCTTCTATCCTGTATGCATGTACAGAAGCCACAGAATGCATTTAATCTCTTACCAGAGTTTCAAACTGTGGTTGTGACTGTAGAACCATAAGCAATCAACACTTCAGGTTCTTTTTCCAGACAACAAACGGACACATAGCACTGGTATGGGTGATGGCGTTCCTTCCTAAGAGCATAAAGACAAAAACACAGCTCAGCATTTAAAGAACTTGTTGTTCTGCTATGGAGTAAACCAAATAATTGCATGAGCCAAGACATTCTACCAACTTACGATATAAGTTACCTTTTTTTCTGAAGATGCAAGCTGAACTGTTTTTGTGGGTCTTAATGGCTTCTTGCCACCACTAAAACAATAAAAAAATATGTTATCACTAACTACTTATTAACCACTAAAACAATAAAATATCAGTTATCACTAACTACTTATTAACCACTAAAACAATAAAATATCAGTTATCACTAACTACTTATTAACCAGAAGGGAGGGCTTAACAGGAAAATCTCAACCTTTGGTCTAACCATATTAACCAAAGGATAGTGAGGTCAATACTGCATGGCCAAAGTTTGAGATTTTCTTCCAAATAATAAGTTGTTTACAATATGGATTTGGCTTTGTTTTTGCAGGACTGTAATATGCCTGTGGGCATTATGAGAGAATAACGCTCTAAATTTAGCCAACAATATTAAAGTGTGTATGGGCACAAGCCAAAAATAATGAAAATTAAGAGTCCACCAACCAACTCAGTTTCCATTGTTGCATCAACTGCATGACAAAATTAATTTTAATGAAGCAAAGCTGAGAGGGCGAGTTACTAATGTGAGCAAGACAGTACTGTATTAACTATGCACAAAAAACTTACCCATTTAGAGAATATTCAAAAATATGAAGTTGACCATCCTTTGAGGTAACAGCGATGTGAATTGGCTAAAGACAATTAAAAATAAGTGATGTTTACTAAACATATTTCTTCCTGCACACTAAGATGCATGCAAAAACTCAGTTTATCAATACAACAGTCTACATACATGTGTAAGGATACTACATACACTGTGCAAAATGCACTGTCAGCAACAGAAACAGTCTTTTTCAAGTCAAGACTCGCTATGATGGTCAGTACACTTGACACATTACTAATAGAAGTGTTCTACAGATTCTGCATGTTGAAAATACTACAGAGTTACAAAAAATCCATGCGACTACACCCTACCTTGTCTCGACCACTGTGCCGCACAACATCAACAGCAGTTGGTTCATCTGTGAGTGAAAGTGAGACTAATGCAGTCTTGTCATGTGCATCTATGTTCACATGCCTGTGGTAGTAGAAACAGAACATCAAATGTACACATCTGGCTTCTTTTCCAGTCATCAGATTAAAAGAAATTGAACAGTGAAAACTTTGGTAAAGGTGCTTTTTTTGGGACCAAAAACGAAACCAACAAAGATGTCCTTTACAAGTGAATACATGTATCTGAAAGATCATATACATGTATTTGAAAAGCAGAAAAAGAACATAACCCTTTATAAGAAGTTAAAATGTAGAGTTTGTGTGTGGTTGGTCCATAACTAAGCAGTGCCCAATTCCACAGAAAACAAAATTTTGGGCTTACCCTTCAAGCAAGCTTTAACAATTATCTACTAGCCCCAAAAGTCATTCTCGCTACTCCTTTCCCCAAGAAATTTCATCTCTTTAATTCGTTCTGTAATTTGAATTTCCTGAAAAATTTTTCCAACAAACTTCACTTGCACAACAGAATCCACTTGCCGACAGCAACATCATCCACTAGCCCCGAGTATTGGACACGACTTTCTACCATAATGCTAAGAGCCTGTTTATAACCAGTGTTCATTTACAGTGGAACCCTGTTAATCTGGTCTCCAAAGGACCACAAAAATCTGGTTGTATTTATGGGGTGGTCGTATTAAAGGGTTCTTTAAGGAAATGGCTGACTGACCTTTTTTTCTGGCCAGAATGAAGTGGTCGTAATAACAAGGTGACTGTATTAACGGGGTGGTCGTGAGGCGAGATTTCACTGTATAAGGAAGGCTGTTTATAGAGTTTTACAGTATGGTGCTTGATGAGAGAAAGAAAATTGAAGGCCTTCGTGCAAAAAGGATGTACATGTATATCGGTTTTGACCGATTTTCATTTTTTGCAGGATCAAGCTAATTTTCACAGACTGACTTGTTTTGACATGAAACGCATCGTTCCCCAATTGTCTTGGTTGATTTGCACTTCGTTCTCCAGAAATAACGTATGCAAAAAACTCACTTTTCCTCTGGAGACCTTTTGCTCAATGAGAAACAAAAGAAACCTTTTGTTTCGCTTACATTTATTACCTATAATTGTGCTTGTCAGCTACTGCTGGCTTCGTTAGTGCAAGTGATTAAGGCGCTGAACGGAACAGGTCTGGATTTGTTTTGTCGTGACACCGGTTTGATACAAGGTCTGTCGCTTTTCTTGTTGTTCTGTTTCTCTAGTTATTTCGCAAACCAAAACATCTATTTAAAGATAAACGTGCTGTCGAAGCTGCTAAAAGTACTCGTTTAAGTTATTGCTTCGCGACGAAATCTGCCTTTGAAAGATTTGCTCATGAAGATGCCGCTTCACGCAAAACTGAGTTTTTTGCACACGTTATTTCTACAGAATGAAGCGAAAATCGACCAAAGCAATTACGGAACGATGCTTTCCATGTCAAAACAAGTCAGTCTGTGAAAAATTAGCTCGATCCTCCAAAAATGAAAATCAACCAAAACCGATATACGCCCTTTTTGCACGAAGGCCTTCAATTGTTAACTTTGGCAGATCTAGAGTCCACACTGCTCTGGAGGTATGGAAAACACAGCTTTTTTTACTGTTTGACCTGCTGTCCAGACTAATCAGTCAAGAAAATGGACAAGTGCTTTCTGGAAAATGCTCTTCAACAAACTGGAAGTAAATGTATTTGAAAATGCTGTCTTTTTGTTTCGTGTGGATGGAAAACACGATCTTTTTGAAAACAATGAATAATCATGTTATTTCCCAGACCAAGTTTCCTTCCAAACAAATCTAAAATGACTGGTGATTGTTGTATTTTATAATTCCACTAGTGTAGTGTGGACAGAAAGCACTTAATGTAGTTGAAATTCCTCCAGTATAGTTTTGAACAGGGCCTTGGATAAATACAAGTGTTAAGGGATCACTCAAAGTTTTAGCTTATTTCCTACATACACTAATCAACTCACCAGATATCATTAATCTGTCCTGCTCTGCTCCAGAAATGAAGTACTGACCGTTAATACCATTACTTGGAATGTGGTTTGCATTTGAGTCATGTGACTGGGGACTTGGAATAAACAAGAGATGCGAAACTGCAGATGCATGGCCTGTAAATTTCTAAAGAAGGAAACCAGGAATTAACATTGCAATTGGAAAACGTATTATGTAGCAACAACCTTGATCAGAATTTTTATAGGTATAGGATGAAATAACTGTAAAAGAAATTTAACCATATAAACTAAAATCTACAAATTACCACTTGACTGAGCAAGTCTGGCTGCAGTACAAGCAGTTCTTGAAATGAATGCTTTCTTTAATTTTTTTTAAAGACAAATTAGTAAGAACTATTTGATTATTTCAAGTTCATAATACACTAAAAATGGTGTTCACTTTCTCACCAACCTCACACTATTGTAAACAACACACTCATTTCTAACTGTTCTTACTTTAAGAGTTTCTTTGGTTTCCAGGTCCCATAGTTTAATATTTCTTCCAGCTGAGAGAAGTGTATTGCCTTTGGACCAAGCCTGATGCATGTTACACCATGTTTGTCAGCTTTCCATTTGCTGGCAGGAATAACAACATTGAAAACAATTTTTAGTTAGTTAGTTAGTTTTAGTTTTTATTTACCTTCAACATTGTAAGTATCAGTTGTTATGCGCTTTTGATCATATTTGCATGGAAAAGGGTGCCTTATAAATTTTTAATTATTATTATTAATAATATATTTACTCACATTACCATAACATATGCAGTTTATACTGTTAAGTATTAGTTTGTATAGTGTGTTCGTCTCCGTGAGGGTAGTTCTGGAAAAATACTGTTGGTGGTGACAGAGGTTTTGACAGCCTTAGTGGAAGTTCAGCAAAACAATAACTGTCTCTAGAAAGCTACATGTAGTACACAAACTTAACACAAACGCCTCTTAAGAGACCTTAATCATACTGACTTGATTTGACTCACAACAGAAGATAGAACTGACCAATGGCTCTTGACTGTTGATACTTGAGTTTTCCAGCAATATCATCATGATTAAACAGACCATTCACTTTCAATGCAACCTGACTTATAATCCATTGACTAACAAACATCTGTTCTCTGACTACTACCTCAGGTTTGTTGAAATTCAGTCACCAACAACATTCTTTTCAGACGTAACCCACCCAGTGAAAGATCAACAATACGAACTACTGATACTTCTTACTATCAATGATACATGGTATTCAAAACGCGGGGTCTTCAAAACAGACTTGAAACGAAAAAATGTTTTAAAGCTAGTCGAGTTTTCAGAAGATGCATAGGTTCATGTGCTCCAAATGGGCAAAAAATGCATCTACGTGTTCCTCAAGTAAATGGGTTAGTGTCTACTAGCTTCTTGCGATTATCAGTTGAGTAAGGTGCAACCAGAGCTTTGCTGACTGTGTTTTGGATTAATTATGGTGTTGCTATGGGGAAATTTCTTGCTTTCCAGTGATAACAATAGTTACTTACAATTTTGCATAATTTGCGCTAATGACATCAGAGGCCAACAAGTTGTCACTAGAAACGGAGCCAGTTGCCCATAACATATAATTTGAAACATTCAAAACGTGGTCACCAAACTTTCATGTGCCCTTGATTTGATAATTGTTAGTAACGGAATGACATCCACCTTACTTGCAAAACATTTTATAAATATCTAATCAACACATGCAGAATAGAGTATTGAGGGTTCAATTTGTTCAAGTGCCAACTGCACGATCAGTAGTCTGTAGTCTGCTACATGCCAGGGAAAAAGTGTCAACTTACAGAAAAGAAGTCTCACCTTTTTCTTTGCCCATTTTCTGTGTTCCACTCTGTTATATGTTTATCATTTGAACAAGAATACAACATGTTGTCATCCTTCACTCCAACGATAGATCATTTACCTCTGGTGTCATGTCCTCCGTCCTTCCAAATTACAAATTAATAACAACAACAATGATACAGAATCATAAAATGTACTGTACAAACGTACACAATCTGGCCAGAGTAACCACAAGATTACTTGCAGAGACACACTACATTGTTTTAATTAAGACATAAAAATATACCAAAGAAGCAAGAATTGGTGAGAATAAGGAAGATTCGTCCGGTAAGACCGAGCATGGATGCACCAAAAGTGAAAGAGACCCTTCAGTATTTAGGCAGCACAATAGAGCAATAAAACTAAACTGTAACCAATCCTCTGGTTTTTACTTCTCCAGCAGACAACATTATATACAGGAGAACATCACCTGACTGATGTACCAAAGTGCTATTGATTCAACATCTGTAGTTGTGGGAGTGTGTTTGAAAGTCTTTTGTTTCTTTTTTCTCGGGAGTTGCCTGTCCGATAAAATGAGGTTTCAAAGGATAATGCTTCCTTTTGTTGAGGTGGCACATGCTCTGCACAGTCATGTGATGGGTCTACTGGGGAAACCTGGGTTTTATTTAAAAACGCTTGTTGATCCAGCGTGCAAACTTATATAAAGGAATTTAAGGTTTTTAGATGTATTATCAGAGGTTTTTTGGCATATTGAGGATTTGAGTTAGGAGGGGACGAAGGGCTTTCTTCAGGGAAACTTACATATATTTTCAAAGAGGATGATAGTCATCTCCTTGCGGGGAAGGCGTACAGGTGCACTTTCTCTAGCCAAACAGGCCTTCTGATAGGGAGCGATTTAAAACAGAAATACACAAAAAAAAATGTGATAGAAAACGGAGCTATTATGCGCTAAATTTATGCAATTCAAAGAATAAAACCACTTTGAGACTGCGCGTGGGGCACCAAAGACAAAATAATTAAACATCATCTGAGACAAAAATTAAACACTCTGCAGGGGTTGGACATTTAAATTTTTAGAGCAACTGGCATCGCCATTCGGGCGAGTGACCCGCCCCAAATGTGCACTCGCCCGGACCAGTTTTTCACGGTCGCCCAAAAATTCCTCGTGAACAATATACTATCCACACTTTTTATTTTGTACGCGATCAGTTTACGGAGAGACACGCAAATGATCAGAAAGCTGGGAAAGTACGGAAAACAATTTCGCTTTGCCACCGTCATCAAGCACTATGGCAAGACCTTAGAGGATTATTTCCTCAATGAAAAATTCTATTCAGTAAAGCACCTTAAATCCACCAGGAAACACAATGGAGCACTTTACTTATATATTTCAAGTAGATGTTTTATTGAATGAATCTTCCGCTCTGAAATTCCCTCCCCGCAGTTTGCGAGTCAAACGTGTCTGTTCTTCTCAGGAGCGGTCTCTATTTTAGGCGCCTATATTACCCTGATCACCGATGGCTCGATAGTGGACCAGCAGTATTACTCTATACACGTAGATGCTATCATGTAATTATCCCTCCCCCACTAGAGGGAAGCCATATTGTTTTACGCCGAATGTAGTAGGTCACCTTGCCTTTCGGAATACAAAACTTAGGTAAAACAGAAATGGTAAGTTTTGTTTAGGAATTTTCTTGCCAAAAATGTGAGTGTAACAGCATTATTTTGATATTTGAAATAATTTCTTGGTGACGAAAATTGCATACTCGCCCAAATGGGCGAGTGATCGGGGGGAGAATTGCTACTCGCCCAACCACTCATTGTCACCATCGGCCTGCGGCGAGCGGGCGAGTGCTAATGTCCGGCCACTGCATCCTGTTGCTAAATTTGCAATAAAAAAGTATCTTGAGATCCTTGCTCCATCACAGAAATTTCTTTTCCGGCTGACCAAAGATCATCGATCACAGCACTGTAATCGTTCAGCTTCGTACTTGTTTACCTGGAAAGGAGGTAATTTTGTACCTTCTACCTTTCACAGTTGAATCCTAGCAGAAAGGTGCAATTGAGGTCTTTCAGTCAAAGAAACAGCAGGCTGAGTGTGTTCACTACAAACTTATTCCTTGAGGGACGTTTGTTTGGAATTTCATGACAGAAACTACATTTTGCTCATCGGAATGAACATTGCTTAGCATCACTCGTTTGTTGATTTATCCTGGCAATTCGAGATTGGCCTAAAGCAAATAAGGGGATTGTTTGCATTTCACCAGTAGGCAATTTTTTTTGAGAATGACTGGCGAGAAGTCTCCAGACATCAAGAAATGCCGTGAACTTAGATTGTTATATGAATTCAAAGGTTGTACATGTGCAAGGTTTTGGGGTTTTCAAGGCTTATTGAAGGCAAATATCTTGAAATGACGTTAACTGAAGGATTTTTGAAGATAAAGTGTTAAATTATGGTTTATTTTGTTTAAAATTGTACAATTTTTCATGAATTTGTGTGATCAGATGCGATTTGAGGCCAATAGTGCAAAAATCACATCATCGTGTCATATCAGAAGGCCTGTCTATAGATAGAGGTACAAATTGTGAGAGCTGGCTTCAGTTAGAGTAACAAGTATACATCAGTAATGGCTGCCACGAAAGGTACATGAAGCTATTTGCTGGGGTTCAATTAGA